>CM035840.1:261691598-261901598 GCA_020510985.1 Pholidichthys leucotaenia
TGGAGTGAGTGGCCATTACAAACACAGTTTGAGAATGAAAGGATTTTAGACTGCTACTCACCGGCCGACAGTTTGACCTGAAGCTATGAGGATGAAACAGACTGAGTGTCTGTCCATATCAGTTGCTGGCAGCAAGCTACATCCATAGCACATAGTTGTTTAAACTGCTAGCTGGTTAGCCGTCTTCCAAAGAAGAAGAAGAACCGACATCCGGAAGTTTTGGAGGAGGTTGTAGCAATTATCCAGGTGAGAGCTCTGACAGATAACATTGTAAACTTAAACATGACAGTGTTTTGGGGATTTCCATGGGTGTGATCCAGCTTGTTTGACTTTGCAATGTCTGTATGGTGTCTTTATGGCTGCATAGCAGCTTCGGTACAGAGTGCAGCTAGGAATAAAATGTACTGTTCGCATTTCCTGCCGTTAACTGCGGTAACCACAATCACAAAATTTGTCGGCATTAATGGGGGCGAAGTGTTAACGGGCGATTAATGAGATAACGTGACACCAAATATATATATATATATATATATAGTGCATCCGGAAGGTATTCACAGCAATTCACTTTTTCCACATTTTGTTATGTTACAGCCTTATTCCAGAAGGGATTAAACTATTTTTTTCCCTCAAAATTCTACACACAATACCTCATAATGACAACATGATTTTTTTTTTTTTTAAGATTTTTGCAAATTTATTAAAAATAAAAATCTAGGGGTCACGTGGAGGCACTGGACATAATGGGGGCTCTCTAGCTGATCTCCGACAAGCGTACAAACTAAACGCATTAAATGGGATCATTTTACGGTTCCTGCTTCAATAATTTTTAGCTCCAGTGCTGCACTTAGATGTATTTTTTTCTTCTCGGAGCAGTGAAAAGGATAATTTAAAGCTAATTACCACGTCAAAATACTTCAGGGCTACAGGCTGCACGGCTAGCAGAAAAAGCCCTGCACAGGAGGAGGATGATGCAATGAATGACAAACCCCCATCAAATCCACCGACAGAGACAGCCAGCCTCTATAAATTATTTGAAGAAATTACTAAAATGAATGTCACTTTACGAGGCGTAGTGGTGGACATGTTGACCATTAAAGAAACGGTCTCGGAGTTGAAGACGGCAGTAGCGGCCTCGGAGGCGAGATTGGACAAAGCTGAGGCACGCCTTGACCACTTGGAGGAAACCTCTGACAGGCTCGTGAGTGATGGGAGTAACCAGGCCAAACTGATCGAGGCCATGCTGAGCCAAATACAAGCCCTGAAAAATTACAGCAAGAGGAATAACGTACACTTAATGGGGCTTAAAGTAATGCATGGGAAGAATGGGACATTGTTGAGCTGTGTGCAGAAAATCATATTGGAATGTCTTGGTATTGAAAACGGCGAGGAACTGGAGATTGAACAGGTTTATCGGATCCCGATACCTGTGCCTAATGCAGACAGGCCAACCAGAGCAGTGCTGATCCATTTCCTCAGGCAGTCAGCAAGAGATAAAGTGATAAACGCTGGTATGGCAAAACGTAGCATTGAATGGGAAGGATGCCGACTCTCCCTGTTTCCAGATATGACCAAAGAGCTAGTGGAGAAAAGGAAAACATTTACATCTGTGAAAAGAAAACTTTTGGAGCTCAACGTGAGGTACACATTGGCGTTTCCGGCAACACTGTGCCTCAGATGGGATGGGAAGAATGAAAGCATCACCACAGCAGAAGCTGCAGAGAAGTTTGTCACTGAGAAATGTCGGGTTGGAGGTGAAGCATATTTCTGTAAGGAGCAAAGTCAGCTTTGAAAACATTAAATGCATGAACCATAAATGTATCGAGAGCTGTGAACTTGTGGGTTTGGAGCTGGGCTACGGAGCAGGAGGGAAGGAGGACAGCAGCGGGCAGCGTGTCTGCATAATCCATGGACGGAACAATTTTTATTTTATTTTCCTTTTCTTTTTTTTAAGTTGTTACAATGGCTGTGACGGTCTAGCCTGAAATTTCTTCGTTTAATTTGTTTTTTTTTTTGTTCTGGGTGTTCATTAGGATGTATTTGTGTTTAGAGTTCTGTGTTTTATTAGTAAGGCATCTGTTCTGGTTGTTAAAGATGGTCAGGGATATCCCCAGAATAACTATAATTAGCATATACTGGACAGGGGATCATGTGTAACATGAATATTGTAAATATTTAACATGTTAAATATGGTGGAAAAATGTGTTAAATTCATGACATGGAATATTAATGGATGTGGAAAACCAGTTAAGAGGAGGAGAATACTTTCCTAAAACGTAATCAGGCAGATATAATTTTTATTCAGGAAGCACATTTGGAGGGGGAGGAAGTTTTACAATTTAAATGGGTGGGCCATATTTTCTATAGTTCACTCAACAGTAAACGTAATGGAGTTCTGATATTAGTTAACAAAAATATAAGTTTTCACTTACAAAAACAGACAAAAGATAATGAGGGAAGGATATTTTTTTATCCAGGCACTGATAAAAGCCTCCCAGATGGTGTTATGTAACATGTACAGTATGCCCCTAATATGTCAAACCCTCAGTTTTTTCATCAGGTAAATAGTATAATAGGGGACATGAAAGATCAAATTATTTTTGTGGTGGATTTTTTCTTTTGTAACTTTTTTTTAAAATTCATTTTTCATAGTGCATATTAGATTCAGGACATAGTCTGAAACTCTTTAAACAATAACATTTTCCATCTCTATATATTTAAAGAAGGAACAAAACATCCAAACCAAAAAAAAGGCGGGGGGGGGGGGGGACAAATGTAGGAGCATCAAGTTTTTACTTTTCATCTCTGAGTTCTGCTGGCTTCTTCAGTGTCTTTGGTTATTCTTTCAATTTCTGTCTCGCTGTTGCGATTTGTAGTGTGTCCATTTCCACCATTTTTTTTTTTCATATTGTCCTTCTTGCATTCTCTGTCAATATGTTAGTTTTTCCATTAGATGTATATTCTCAACAGTACCTGCCCATTGCTCTTGGTCAGGAAGAACTTCTAAGTGCCATTTTCTTGTAATTGTTTTTTTACATGCAATCAACATGATTTTTACTAGATATCTGTCCTCAGCCCGTATTACATTGTCACTTTTAAGATCACATAAATACATCAATTTACAGTTTAATGGTATACTATATCCTAATATCCTCTGTATTATCACATGAATTGATTTCCAGAATGATGAGATTTTGCTGCATTTCCAAAACAAATGTGGGTGGTCTGCATTTTGAGCCCCACGGCCTCTCCAGCACATAGATTTGGAATTTGTATATTTTCTTTGGATCTGTGGCGTAATGAAATAAGAGAATCAGGTTTTTCCATCCAAATTCCCTCCATGTCCTTGAACTTGTTGATGTATGTTGTGTTTCCCCTATTTCTTGCCAGTTTTCTTCTGTTATGTCTAAATTTAGCTCTTTCTCCCATTTCTCCTTTATATAGTTAGTTGAATGTTTGTTTGCCATACGTTTCTGATATAGTTTTGAAATAATTCTGATTTTATTTCCTGCATACGAGCTTAAAATAAATTGTATAATCTCACTGACATCTGTGTGGAGGTTATGCCTAATCCTTCTCAT
Organism: Pholidichthys leucotaenia; assembly: GCA_020510985.1. Lineage (NCBI taxonomy): Eukaryota > Metazoa > Chordata > Actinopteri > Cichliformes > Pholidichthyidae > Pholidichthys > Pholidichthys leucotaenia. The sequence goes on from CM035840.1 coordinate 261,695,177, forward strand.
ATAATAATCTCTCATCTGCAGATATCTGAAGAATTCAGAGTTTTCTAGTTTAAATTTTCTTTTCATGCTTACAAAACTCTCAAAATCTTTTTTTTCCCATAATGCCCCATGCTGTGATTCCCTTGTTCACCAGATTTTTGTATCCCCTATCTTGCTTTGCTGGTTCAAACTGACTGTCAAATGCTGCCCATTTCAATACTTTTATGTCCTCTTTTATATTATAGTTTTAATTATACTTTAAATCCAAAGCGTTCCAGCACATTATATAGCAACATCCAGTTAACCCTATCAAATGCTTTTTCTGCATCTAAACTCATTATTACTGCACTTTTCTTTTCTTTATGTATTTTATTAATTATGTGTATTGTTCTCCTGATATTATCATGTGTTTGGCATCCCTCTATAAAACCAGTTTGGTCATCCTCTATCAATTCTGTCAAGAATGTCTTTATTCGTTTACAGATAATTGTCATATATTTTTTATTATCCACATTTAATAAAGAGATTGGCCTATAATTTCCACATTGTTCCCTATCTTTTCCTGGCTTTAAAATAACTGAAATAATGGCTTCGTTCCATGATGGAGGTATTTTGTTGTTGTTTAATGTCCAATTAAATGACTTTAGGAGCTGTGGCATGAGTTCTTCTATAAACAATTTATAGAACTCAGACTGGTATCCATAGCTACCTGGTGATTTACCATTTTTTAATGACTTAATTGCATCTTTAATCTCTTGTGTTGTTATTTCTGCTGTTAGCTCTTCATTTTGTTGATTTCCTATTGATGGCAAGTCCAATGTGTATAGAAGATTTTTTATATCCCTTACATGTGTCTCTTCGGGTTGCGAGTATAGTTCTTGATAAAATTTATGGAATATTTCTTCAGTGTTTTCTGGGATAACTGTTGATTTATTTGTGATGGAGTCCCTAATCCTATATACTTTATTCATTGTTTGTTGTTTTCTTAACCATTTTGCCAGCAATTTTGTGGCCTTTGGTCCTGTTTCATAATAATTTTGTTTTTAAAATCAATTTTTCTTTTCAATTTCATCTATTAGTATTTCTTTTATCTTTATTTTTTCTTCCTTAATTTCTTGATATATTTTTGGATCATTTGTGCTTTGATGTTTACATTCTAATTCCCTCAATCTTTCACATCTTTGTTTATATGATTCTAGTTTAGACTTTTTTGCTTTTCCTGATACAACAATTAATTTACCCCTTAACACTGCTTTTAGTGCGTCCCATAGTATTGTTAGCTCCACTTCTCCATTATCATTCTCCTCGATATACTCATTTATGTTTAACTTTATTCTTTCTTTTGTTTTCTCATCATTTACTAATCCTACATGAAGTTTCCATGTTGTTTGTCGTTCTCTATTGTTTAAATATATTTCCATATATATAGGATTATGATCTGATATTTCTGCCCCTCCAATCTGACAATTTCTCACCCTGTGTCTGTCACCTTCATTCATAAGGAAGTAATCTATTCTAGAGTGTACTTTATGGACTGCTGAATAGTGTGTATAGTCTTTTTCAAGTGGGTGTAGGTCCCTCCATACGTCTACCATACCCATTTCTGCCACTGAGGTTCTTATGAACTTTATGTTTTTTTGTCTTCTTCACACTTGTTGTATCAACCTCATGATCCATGACAGCATTTAAGTCTCCTCCACAAATTAAGATTCCTTCACTGTGTGTTGCTATTAGATCAAACAGATGATGAAAAAAATCCTTGTCACTTTCTGGTGGGGCGTAGATGTTTACTAATGTGATCTGCATACCATCTATTCTTCCCTTTATTATTGCGTATCTGCCTTCTTTATCCTGGATTTCTTTTTCACAGTCAAATTGTATTTTATTTGAAATTAATATCATAACCCCCCTTTTAGTTCCTCCTTTAAATGAACTGTAATAGGAGTTCTTATAGCCAAATCTCGTTAATTTTTCATGTTCTCTCTTGTTCAAATGTGTCTCTTGCATAAATATAATTTCGGCTTTTTCCTTCTTGAATTTTCTTATTATTCTTTCCCTTTTAACAGGTGAGTTCAGACCATTCATGTTTAATGTCATTATCTTAAGATTTTTAACCATATTCATGTTTTTCCATTTTTTAACTTGTGCTCCTAACCTCTTTAACAACAAAACTAACATATATATGAACAAAAGCACATTAAAGAACCTCGACCCCCGAACTTTGGGTCTTTCTTCTGCCCATTGGTCCCTGTTGGAGGGTGGAGGGAATGTCCTCACCGACTGAAGGGCCCTCTCTAGACCTGTAGTTACTATCCAAGTAATTAACATTAGTCTAGAAATGTCCAACAAAAATCACTTTAACCTCTCCCAGTCGTTTATTTACTTCTCTTTTACCTTATTGACCCTCATTTATTCTACTTCCTTCTTAATCTTTGATGTAATCTAAGCTTTCCATTGAAAGCCTTGCAGTTTTTCTTGGGCTCAGTGCACCACGTCTGTCTCCTGTCCTCTGCCGCTCACTCGCCTCCACTCTGGTCGTCTCCGTGCGTTCTCTGCCGCCCCTGCTTCAGCCACTCCCTCGGGTACGCTCACCACAAAGCCTCACTCCTTCATGTCCCGCGCCACCACCCTGGCCGTGTTGTAGGTTTTCACGCCATCATCCCAATGAATTTGCATCTTTGTTAAAGTCCTCGGACGGTGACATTTTTTTATTGAACCAATGAACTGATTGTATGAAAATATTCCATTCTGGCCATTCCCGTGATTTAATATGTGTCACCAGCCTCCATAAATGACTTTAATTGGTAATAGCCCATCTTTCACTTAGTGATGCTGCAGTACCGCCATCTGTCGATAGGGGCGGGCAGCAGTGACGTCAGCACAGGAAGAAGTGAGGGTGATATTGCCTGCCTGTGCTGTGAGCCTCATCAGAGAAACATTCCCATTGGATCACTACAAGGGATTTTGCCTAACAAGATTAGATTTGTGAAAAATGATATTTAAATAAAGTTTTGTAAAATCATATATTGAGTTTATTAATGTTCATGTCAATTTTATAATTCTAATATTTCAGCATTCATCAAAGTCGCATGTCATATACATTTGAATAATTTTTCTACCATTTTATGGTATAAAATTCGGGTTCCATTTTTAAAAGCACATTTCTCTTAAAATCTTAGGCTTATATTTGTTTGTCTTAGCAAAATATGTTGCTTCCCTAACAATTGAAAGCTGAACTTTCATTGCTAATTGGAAATTTCTTCTAATTAACTAACTAACTAACCTGCACTTATATAGCGCTGTTCTAGTCACAAAGACCACTCAAAGCGCTTTCATTAATACTAACCCTCTATTCTAAGGGCCTATAGGAAACAGATATCTAGGGACAATTTAGAACAGCCAATTAACCTAACATGCATGTTTTTTTTGGCATGTGGGAGGAAACCGGAGAAATCCCGGAGTAAACCCACGCAACACGGGGAGAACATGCAAACTCCACACAGATCACTGTTGGTCGGGGGCTGGGATCGAACCCACGATCCCACGATCCCCACAATCCCCTGGCCAAGGGTAAACTGTGCTGCCGCAGTGCTAACCACTGCGCCACCGTGCAGCCAACTTTTACATGTTTGATTTTTAAAATCTAGATACATGTTGCTCAACAGCATCAGTTTTGATGGGACGCTGAAATTTGGCACTCAATGTGGCGGGAACTCTGGCTTGTACAGAGTGCCACTGCTCCCATAAGTGGGTTGGATCAACCGAGGTTTTGTTGAACAGAGTATTCATCAGATCATCCACATATTCTGAAAAAAAATATATTCAATAAAAATTATACATCCATTTGACTACAGTATGAAATACAAATTTGACCCAAATTAACATAATTTGATAAAAGCTATGAAATGTTAAAGTTGAATGAAGACCAACCCTCCACCCACTGTAAATATCATATACAAGCCTAAAAAATGATACTAATATTTCTTATACTCACCGAAAGTTGAATTAACTTTCTTTGCTTGCAGTTTATATCTGCCTTTTTTGAATTTTGGGTACCTGATGATGAAGACCGGCTCACCATCACGATTCTGTGCCTGCTTGCGGCCTGCATTTTCATTAAAGTGCATTGCAGCTAAACAAAGTCTGTAATTAGAATATTATCACAATGATTTATTTTTGGACATATAAGTGATCTATCAGCAGAAACTCTATGTAATTGGCACTGTAATTATAATTGCATTTCATATTTTTGGTCACATATTGCATCTCCTCACCTTGTCAACATTCCAAGGAATGAGAAGTGTACACTCTTTGGTGCAAAATGAATAATCAGATTGTGGAAAGCCTCCACATTTGAAGTTTGCTGCCCTGGACTCAGCTTTCGCACATCCCTGAGGATCCGTGTTTTGTTGATCATATCAACAACTTTTTCACAGCCTTTTGTGCCTGAAATAAATAAATTGTAGGTGTGAGATATGTCACCAAAAATGATGAAAATCAATGGGATAATATATATATATATATATATATATATATATATATATATATATATATATATATATACATACATACATATATACCTGTATATAATATATGCACTGTTGTTTCATTGTGTGAAACTGTTTTTTGTGTTAGGTTGCAGTCTCTCAGGAGCTGGGGGATCATATGTAGTGCTCGTATCTTTGTACTTGGGTTGATGCGCAGGCAGCAGAGCAGCGCGCCGTTCTGCCGGAAAAAAGCAGAGGACAAGGGTAACGGGCACCACACCGAGACAGGGATAATCAGTGATAATGTTGCTTACTTGCAGGGACAGGTGGCTGGCGTCGGCAGGTGATGAGCCCGGGAGACAGCGTCCTGCAGGTGGGCTAAATAGCCCGCTGCTGACGAGGTGCAGGTGTGCGCGCAGCTGAAGCCGCTGATGAGTGGCAAGTCGTGACACAAATTGCATCTTATTCTCGAAATCGCTGTCAACGAAATGTCTACTGCACATGTTGGGTGATTTACCGACATCATTTCAATTTTTTCACGTTTTCTGAACGAATTTCACCCATGTCGTTCTGATTTTCCCAGGGACGGGAAATTCAAAAACACTCACCGCATGCTCCTCTGGTATACCGTCGCACCCGTAGACAACACAACGCCAAACCATAATTAATTCGATTTCTGAAATCCTAATCTTAATAAATAATCTATTTGTAATCCACAAGTACTCCGAGAAATATCCGTAATCGCCGATTTTAAAATGTAAACAACAAGCAATGTCCGCCGAGCGTGTGCGTGTCTCTTCCTGTGATGACATCACACAGTCAGTGGCCATCTTAGCCGCTGATCGTTTGGCTGAGTCAGACAGCTCTCAAGGACAGCGTACTTCAAGAGCGCATTGTCACCTTATGCGACATTTGTTGACACCAAAACATGTGCGGTTCAAATTAGCTCGTCTCACACAAAAATTTAAGATATGATTTAGCGATATTGAATTTTCGTCTGGCCGACACCTTTAATGGCGTTTGAAATCAAATTTTTTTCTCTTTCAGCATTTTTTTAATGTTGGCATATTTCTTTCGCTGCTGCACAATTTCTGTCAGGTAGTCATGATCAAAGAATATCTGCTTGTCGCTAATTCGTATCTTTTTTTTCCACGCTTGTGTCAGAATTCTTTCCTTTATGTCGTACTTTAAGAAGTTTACCACAACTGACCTGGGTGCAGTTTGAGTTCGGTTTCTGTGCCAAGGCTCTGTGTGCACGTTAGATCTGTAGGTCTGTTTCATTGGGCAGCTCAAGTTCTTTTTTTTAAGAATTGTTCTATGAATTTCGCCATTCAGTGCCCTCTGGTATCCCGAAGATGCGTATGTTGCTCCGCCTGGACCTGCACTCCATGTCGGTTATTTTTTCCCTCATCCTCTGTGTTTGTGCAGTCAGGGTCTGTAGCAGCTCGCTTGCCTCGGTCTTCCAGTCGTCCACCTCTGATATTCGAACTTGCGTTTCTGCCATACACACCTGTTGAGTGCGCAACTCCTCCATGTTTTCTTCTGGCTTGCAGTCTATTTCTTTTTGGAGACCCATAATTTCCTCCTTCACCTCCTTTTCAGTTCTTCCTTAAGAGTCGTTAAATCCTGTTGGAGTTCTCGCTTGAGGTCTTTTATATCCTTACTTATATTGGCAAAGCCAGTGTTCATAATATTGAGGTTGATGTCCTCCATTTTCTCTGTTGAGGTCTCCTCGTTTTTGTTGGCCTCGTGCTCAGCAATTTCTCCAGTGTTGTTGAAGAGGGATTCTTTAATTTTACCCTGCTTTTTTCCATGTGCCCGGCTTCTTTGTGTTTTCATCCCTTGGTTTACTGACTTATTTATGTCAAGTTGGCCATTTAGCAAAGATTTTTAACCCGGCTAGGGAGAGCTCTCTGTTTAAGCGTTATGTCTCTCCACCATCTTCCCGGAAGTCTTTCTGGGGGATTTTAATGAAGTGATGGACCTAGTGGTAGATAAAAGTAAACTTAGTGGTCCTATAATGACCCCACACAGAGACGTAATCCACATGTTAATCACAGATATCGGCCTTAGAGATTTATGGAGGCTGACCAACCCCAATAATAGAGAATATACAGGTGCATCTCAAAAAAATAAAATATCATGAAAAAGTTCAATATTTTTTGTCACTAATTACAGAAAGTGAAACCCATATATTATATAGATTCATTACACAGAGAGTGAAACAATTCAAGTGTTTGATTATTTTAATCTTGATGATTATGGCTTACAGCCCATGAAAACCCCAAATTCAGTTTCTCATAAAATTAGAATATTACATAAAATTAATTTAAAAAAAATAGTTGTTTAATACAAATGGGTAATACAATGGCTGTTATTAAGGTCCAGGTTGCTTTGATAGTGACCTTCAGCTCGTCTGCATTGCTGGGTCTGGTGTCGCTCATCTTCCTCTTGACAATACTCCATAGATTCTCTATGGAGTTTAGGTCAGGAGAGTTTGCTGGCCAGTCAAACACAGTGATGTTGTGGTCATTAAACCAGGTTTTGATATTTTTGGCAGTGTGTGTGTGTGTGTGGGGGGGGGGGGTACCAAGTCCTGCTGGAAAATGAAATCAGCTTCTCCATAAAGCTTGTCAGCAGAGGGAAGCAGGAAGTGTTCTAAAATTTCCTGGTAGACGACTGAGCTGACTTTGGTCTTGATAAAACACAGTGGACAAACACCAGCAGATGACATCGCTCCTCAAATCATCACTGACTGTGGAACCTTCACAATAAACCTCAAGCAACTTAGATTCTGCGCCTCTCCACTCTTTCTTCAGACTCTGGGGCTTTGATTTCCAAATGAAATGCAAAATTTACTTTTATCTGAACAAAAGTCATCTGCTGGTGTTGGTCCACTGTGTTTATCAAGACCAAAGTCAGCACAGTCGTCTACCAGGAAATTTTAGAGCGCTTCATGCTTCCCTCTGCTGACAAGCTTTATGGGGAAGCTGATTTCATTTCCCAGCAGGACTTGGCACCCCCCCCACACACACACACACACACACACTGCCAAAATCATCAAAACCTGGTTTAATGGCCATGGCATCACTGTGTTTGATTGGCCAGCAAACTCTCCTGACCTAAACCCCATAAAGAATCTATGGAGTATTGTAAAGAGGAAGATGAGAGACACCAGACCCAACAATGCAGACTAGCTGAAGGTCACTATCAAAGCAACCTGGACCTTCATAACACCTCAGCAGTAACACAGGCTGATCACCTCCATGCCACATCACATTGATACAGCAATTCATCTAAAATTATGAGCCAATGATAATCCATATTCATACACACGATAAGAATAGTTCTTTTGATACACCATGCCAAAGTACTTTAATAAAAATAACCAAAATAAACAAAAACTTATGACCGACTCAAGTAGACATCAATTATCCCCAGTTGGAGGAAGTCATTTGACACAGAATGAGGAAACTCAAACTCTGAAAACATACCATTATGCTGAACATAAACCACAAGAGATGGAGAATGATATTGATCCTGATAACCACTTTTTCAATAATATTCATAACCACTGTGAATATTACACTGAAAAACAATTCAAAAGTCAAATGCAATTAGATGGTAAACTGTCAATAATACACTTCAATGGCAGAAGTCTTAACAAAAACTTTCCACAGATTCAGGACTATTTAAAACAGCTAGACAGAAAATTCACAGCTATTGCAGTCTCTGAAACTTGGCTTAACGAAGAGCAGGCTCCCCTGATGGCAATAGAGGGATATCAGATGTTTTATATTAACAGAACTCAAAAAAAGGGTGGCGGTGTTGCACTATATATTGATGACCTGTACAGGTGTAAGCTTGTAAATGAAATGTCCTAAGCACTACCAGGGATTTTGGAATGTGTTACTGTTGAGATTGACCTAGACAAAACAAAACATCTAATCATAAGCTGCATATATAGAACGCCGGGAACTTGCATTGAGACATTCAGAGATAAATTAGTCGAGCTGTACAATAATATTACTAGTAAGAAAATGGTAGCAATTTGTGGAGATTTCAATATTGACTTACTGAATCCTCATCAACAAAATGTAGTTACAGAGTTCATGAACTCTATGTACAGCATGAGTCTATATCCCACAATAACACATCCCAGTAGAATCACAGTTCACTCTGCTACACTTATTGACAACCTGTTTGTCAATGTTTTCGATAAGAAAATAGAAAGTGGATTATTGATAAATGATATAAGTGACCACTTGCCAACCTTTGCACTTATCCATGGCCACACGGGGCCCAACGCAGAAAAAACTTCAAAATCGTTCAGACACAAATCACCAAATGCAATCAGTTCTCTTAAAGAGGACTTGCTGAAGCAAGACTGGACAGAAGTCTATGTATCAGATGTAAATGAAGCCTATGACACATTTATAAACATTGTAACCATCTTTATGAAAAAAACTGCCCATTAGTAATAAAAAAGCTTAAACACAAATTTGCTAATAAGCCATGGTTAACCAAAGGACTACAAAAGGCGTGTAAAAAGAAAAATTTATTATATAAAGCTTTCCTAAAGAAAAGAACAAAAGAAGCAGAGCAGCGGTATAAAACATACAAAAATAAGTTAACATATATAATAAGATCTAGTAAAAGAGACTATTACAGTAAAGAACTGGAGAAAAACAGAGACAATATTAAAAATACATGGACAATACTCAACAGTATCCTTGGAAATAAAAGCAGAAATACAAGCTACCCAACTAATATTCCAAAAAATAATAAAACGACTCAGAGTGTGAATATTGCTTCACCTGCAGATGAATTTAATAATTTTTTTGTTAACATTGGACCTAAACTGGCCCGAGAAATACCCACTACGGTGCCAACAGGTGATACAATATGCAATAACACTGCTGTAAAAGACTCCATCTTCATAAAGAACACAGACGAAAGAGAGGTCATTGAAATTGTTAAATCGTTCAAAAGTAAAACATCTACTGACTGTGATGGTATTGACATGCTACTAGTCAAAACTGTTATCGAATGCATAGTAAAACCACTGACGTATATCTGCAACCTGTCTCTCCAATCAGGTATATTTCCCAATGCAATGGAAATAGCTAAAGTAATTCCGATATACAAGACGGGCGACAGAGGGGAACTCTCAAACTATAGACCAATTTCACTATTACCGCAATTTTCCAAGATACTTGAAAAAATATTCTATGAGAGAATTGACAACTTCATACTGAAGAATGATTTATTATGTGAGCAGCAATATGGGTTCAGACACAAGAGGACAACTGCATATGCCCTAATGGAATTTACAGAAAAAATATCAACAGCCATTGAAAATAAAGAGTACTCAGTTGGAGTATTCCTAGATCTTAAAAAAGCATTTGATACAGTAGATCATAATTTATTATTAAAGAAACTACAAAATTCTGGTATTAGAGGGGTAGCACTGTCCTGGTTAAGTAGTTACTTAAAGAATAGATATCAGTATGTATGTATTAGCAACAAAAACTCAGAGTTGCTGAAGGTCACCTGTGGAGTCCCACAGGGTTCAGTTTTAGGACCATTATTATTCAATATGTATATAAACGATATATGTAAAGTTTCAGAAAAAATGGACTTAATATTGTTTGCCGATGACACTAATCTGCTATGCAGTGGAAACAATTTGGAACAACTTCTGGATACACTCGGGAAGGAATTAGGAAAGCTTAAACTGTGGTTTGATTCAAACAAATTAACGCTCAATTTAAGTAAGACAAAATTTATAGTCTTTAACAACCACCACAACAATCCAGTACCCAAACTCAGTGTAAATGGTGTAGAGATTGAAAGGGTATCTGAAACTAAATTCCTTGGAGTAATAATTGATAACAAACTGTGTTGGAAGTCACATATTAATTATATTAAAGGTAAAGTTTCCAAATCAATTGCAATATTACACAGAGTGAAATATTTGCTGAATCAACCCACACTATACACCTTGTATCATTCATTAATACTCCCATACATGACATATTGTAATGAAGTATGGGGAAATACATACAAAACAAACATATATCCACTCTTTATGCTTCAAAAGAGAGCTATTAGAATAATAAACAAAGCAGCTTACAGGGAACCAACAAACCCACTTTTTCTTAAACAAAAAACTCTCAAGTTGAAAGATCTGGTTGACTTTAAAACCACAATAATAATGTTCAAAGTGAAGAATTTATCACTGCCCGCAAATATCCAAAAGTTGTTCCAAACAAGGGAGAAACGATATCACTTCAGAGGAACATGTATATTTCAAAAGCCTACAGTGAGAACAACCACCAAGCAACACTGTATTTCAGTGCAAGGAGTCAGATTATGGAACGATTATGGACCTGAATTAAAATCATGTACAACGCTTGGACAATTTAAACAAAAACTAAAGGAAGAAATACTCCAAACATATTTACAAGACGACATGTAAACTCACATAAGGATTGACGTATCCAGCCTGTTTTGTGTTGTAGCTTAGTTTTTTTTTTTTTTTTCTCTCTGTGACATTCTGTCTTAGATTTGTTTTGAATAGTAACCGCTTAACTTAGCTTAGCTTAGTTTTCTTTTTTTTCTCTCAGTCACACTTTGTCTTAGCTTTGTTTTAAATTGTAATCACTCTTGTCTTGTTTACTCTTTTTTCTCTTTTGAATTCTTGGATGGAATATGGGTGGGCAATATAAGCTGCGGCTTCAGCCATCACCCATTTCGGATAACTCACGTGAAATTGTTTAGTAGAAGGAGTCTTTGTCTAATTTGACCTTGTTGTTATATTATACAGTTTCTTTTAACCTGTACTGTATTATCCAAAATAAATTCATTCATTCATTCATTCATTCAAAACTTGCCCTGACCAAGTATTGAGTGCTTACATGGACATACTTGACAGTCGGTCCACATTTGTATTAAAAAAAAACTATTTTTTAAAATTAATTTTATGTAATATTCTAATTTTTTGAGAAACTGAATTTGGGGTTTTCATGGGCTGTAAGCCATAATCATCAAAATTTCAAAAAAATAGAGGGTTGAAATATTTCAATATAATATATGGGTTTCACTTTCTGAAATGAGTGACAAAAAATATTGAACTTTTTCATGATATTCTAATTTTTTGAGATGTACCTGTACTCTTTTCTCACATCATCATAAATCCCACTCCAGAACTGATTTCTTTTTGATGGCAACCCCCCTTCTAAATAAGGTTGTAAACTGTAACATTCATATTCATTGTCCTCACAGATCACGCCACAGCTGAACTAAGCATCGATATAGACTGTGATGTTGAAAGGAAGATGGAGAATGAATACATCTTTACTACAAGATCAAGTTTTTAAAAAAGGTCAGAGGACTGTAAGTCATTTTTTGAGGTCAGTGTGGGTAGCACAGAAGACATTTCAGTGGTGTGGGAAGCCTCCAAGGCAGATGTGAGAGGGAAACTGACTGCACAAGCAGCTAAAAGGAAGAGACACTGTAAGTTAAACAAGATTCAAGAATTGGAAAAAGAAATTAAAATAATGGAAACTAAGTTATAAGAAGTTTTTTTCAGACTCAATATATGAAGAACTTTGTAAGCTTAAATTTCAGCAATATGATATTTATAATAAGGAGGCAGAATTGTTGTACCGATTAAAGTCCAGTTTTTACGAAGGGGCTGAAAAAATAGGCAAATTGCTCGCCAGGCATTTGAAAGAAAAATGTATTTTGAATATGATTCCACTAATTAAACAGGGAGATAAACAAACTTCATCCAGTACAAATATTAATGAGGTTTTTCATCATGATTGTAAAAAATTGTACAGTTAAACCATATTTATAAATGCAGAACAGGAGGAACTAACAGTTTTTAATGAATGTAGAAGTACTTAAGTTTCAGGCTGAGATGGCTTAAGGGTTGGCATCCCCAATAACTGAGAAAGAGATAAAAATGGCAATTTGAAATATGAAAAATGGGAAATCACCTGGAAATGATGGCCTTCCTGTAGAATACTATAAGGAATTCATAGATATTCTCTCCCCGATATCAAACAAAGTGTATGAAGAAATATTTTCCAAGGGAAGGTTGCCTCCTAAATTTAATGAGGGTTTGATAATGTTAATTCCTAAAGTGGATTGGGGTGTGACTGATCCCTCAAATTATAGACCTATAAGTTTGCTAAATTTGGATTGTAAAATACTGACAAAAATTTTAGCTTTAAAATTACAGAAGGTACTACCAAGTATGATTCGTCCTAACCAAGTGGGTTTTGTGAAAAAATAGATCATCTTCTGATAACATACAGAGCACTTGAAAAGTATTCACAGAGCTTCACTTTTTCCACATTTTGTGTTACAGCCTTATTCCAGAAGGGATTAACCCCTTGCACTCTGGTCAATTTCCCTAAAAACGCCTAAAAATAATGTACCCAAAGTAAATCAAAAGCTGTTCTTCAACCCTTTGCAGCATCTTCATGGGGTTGGTCTCATTTAAACGAAAACACTTTGAATTTTTTGGCAAAACAGTCATAATCTCTCTAAGTGCTCCGGCCACTGAGTAACAGTCATCTAAACATACTGAACTTGAAGAAAATAAAGTTCGCCTGGGTGTTTTTTTTTGATACAAATGCTTGCAAATAACACACAGCTGTCAGATCCGGGCTGGAAAATGCAACAGAAATGTAAAACCAAGTGTTATCCAGGTCAAAATTTTGTAGCAATACCACAAAAAATGAATATATTACACAGCTTTTTTTTGTCAGGTTGTTCCCAGGCATTTTTGAACTGTGCCAATTTTTGCCAAATGGCACAGTTTGGAAAAAAAACATCTTTAACTTTTGAATGATTCAATATCGAAGCTTCATCTTGGGCTCTAATTAAAGGTGACACTCAGGGCTGTGTGTGTGTGTGTGTGTGTGGGGGGGGGTTGTTTATTCATTCATGAATGAATGAATGAACAAACAAGCCCCCACACACAAAGAAGCATGCCACGTAAAAAAAAAAAAAAAATGTGTGGCTTTTTTTTACAAGAAAAAATAACCTACAGTGCACTAAAAATTATACTAAAATATCTGTAATGTAGAGGATAACAACTCCCCCCCCCACCGCTACAGAGGACGGACATCGTCCATCGCCACATGACGGACCGTGGGGACCGTGCGCCACGGTCTACTACACACAGTTGTACTAAAATATCTGCAATATATCTGCAATCCGCTACAGAGGAGTAGTGAGGGGGGACTGTTCTCGGCGCACGGTCCAGTCCGTGCGCCGGTCCGGTCCATGCGGCGCGGTCCGTCATGTGGCGATGACGCACAGTTGTAATTTACCGATCGGTCAAAAGTCATTTTGATTACAATTTTCAGGGATAAAGAATAATTTAGCTTATAACACTTACCTGTCCACAACAGCAGTGTCGCTGGCGAACATCTCTTCCTCATTGTCAGACAAACATGACGCTGGTCCGCTTGTTACGACTCGTGGTTCTGGTCACACGGCCTGGTCAAACCATGATTCCTTTATTGTGGTTTTGCGCTTCCATGATTGCGGTTTTGGCGAACGATTTTTCAAAACAAATAAGAACAGTAGTAAGAAAAAAACACTGGCGAACGCTACCGTCACACACAGCGGCTTACACAAAACAGATTTTATGCACGGGACGCACGCTTTCAATTGTTGAACTTCTCTGCTTCAATTGGCTCACTGTATTTGCAGCCGTTGGTAGGCGGGTCCTTCTTGCTAGGTTTTCAGTCATTGGTTCTTCAAGGTTTCAGAAACCCAATTCAAGGCTCTTATTAGTCGAATGAGAGGTCAATCAAATCTAAACCAATCAAAGCAGTCCTTTGGCTTTCTGTTCGCGGCTGTGTCTGTAGTGGAAGAACGGAAATGCAGCTTTTTTTTTTTTTTCAGTGCACCCTAGTGCGCACGAGGGCGCACTAGTACGCAGAGACGTGACCGCCCGCGTTATCCCAGAGTGCAAGAGGTTAAATTAATTTTTTTCCTCAAAATTCTACACACAAAATCCAATGGAAAAAAAAGTTTTTTGGAGATTTTTTTCTAATTTATTAAAAATAAAAAGCTAAGAAATCACTTGTACATAAGTATTCACAGCCTTCGTTCAATACTTTGTTGAACAAAGGCTACCTTTGGTAGTACCTTTGGTACTTTGCTACCTTTGGCAGCAATTACAGCCTCAAGTCTTTTTGAATATGATGCCACAAGCTTGGCACACCTATCTTTGGGCAGTTTGGCCCATTCCTCTTTGCAGCACCTCTCAAGCTCCATCAGGTTGGACGGGAAGTGTCAGTGCACAGCCATTTTCAGATCTCTCCAGAGATGTTCAATTGGATTCAAGTCTGGGCTCTGGCTGGTCCACTCAAGGACATTCACAGCGCTGTCCTGAAGCCACTCCTTTGATATCTTGGCTGTGTGCTTAGGACCGTTGTCCTGCTGAAAGATGAACAGTTGCCCCAGTCTGAGGTCAAAAGCACTCTGGTGCAGGTTTTCATCCAGGATGTCTCTGTACATTGCTGTATTCATCTTCCCCTCTATCCTGACTAGTCTCCCAGTTCCTGCTGCTGAAAAACATCCCCACAGCATGATGCTGCCACCACCATTGGCATAGTTATAGTATGAGTGGTGTCTGGTTTCCTCCAAACATGATGCCTGGCATTCACACCAGATAGTTCAATGTTTGTCTCATCAGACCAGAGAATTTTGTTTCTCATGGCCTGAGAGTCCTTCAGGTGTCTTTTGTCAAACTCCAGGAAGGCTGCCATATGGATGATGGAGGCCACTGTTCTCATTGGGACCTTCAAAGCAGCAGAATTTTTTTCTGTACACTTCCCCAGATTTGTGCCTCAAGACAATCCTGTCTCAGAGGTCTACAGACAATATGTTTCACTTCATGCTTTGTTTGTGCTCTGACATGCACTGTCAACTATGGAACCTTATATAGACAGGTGTGTGCTTTTTCAAGTCATGTCTAATCAACTGAATTTACCACAGGTGGACTCCAATTAAGATGTAAAAACATCTCAACGATGATCATTAGGAACAGGATGCACCTGAGCTCAATTTTGAGCTTCATGGCAAAGACTGTGAATATTTATATACATGTGATTTCTTAGTTTTTTATTTTTTATAAATTTACAAAAATCTCAAAAAAATTTTTTCACATTGTCAGTATGGGGTATTGTGTGTAGAATTTTGAGGGGAAAAAAAAACAGTTTAATCCCTTTTGGAATAATGCTGCAACATAACAAAATGTGGAAAAAGTGAAATGCTTTGAATACTTTCCGGATGCACTGTAAGGACACTACTACATCTGATATGGCAGAGTCAATCAAAAGATGTCCCTGTAGCTGCTGTTTCCTTCGATGCTGAGAAGGCTTTTGATAAGGTAGAATGGGAATTTCTTTTCTCTGTCTTGTCACAGTTCGGAATAGGACCTGGTTCTATTAAATGGGTGAGAGCATTGTATAAAGAGCCAAAAGCTGGAGTAATGACAAATGGAGTAACGTCTTCCTTTTTTATGCTTTCTAGAAGGACACGACAAGGCTGTTCTTTAAGCCCTCTGCTGTTTACATTTTTTTTTAATTATTTGCCATAGCCATTAGGACAAATCCACATATTAAAGGGGTTGAGGGAGGTGGTACACAACATAAACTACCTCTTTATGCAGATGATATTTTGGCTACAATAACAAACCCAGTGACCTCTCTACCACATTTAATGGACACTATAAAATCCTTTTGAAAATTATCAGGTTATACAATTAATTGGAATAAGTCAGAGGCTATGCCAATTTCAAAATGTTTTCACTCTAATATGTTAAAGAAATTTAACTTCAAGTGGATTCCAGAATGAATGAAGTATCTAGGGATAAAGCTTAGTCAGGACTTGACAGGAATATCTCAGTTAAATTTTAATCCTTTGCTGTAAAAATGAAAACAAACTTAAGTAAGTGGGAAGAGATTAAACTCAGCCTTTGGGGTAAAATAAACATTTTAAAGATGGTGATAGCCCCTCAGTTTAACTATATTGTTACAATGCTATCAATTAAAATACCAGATATAACTTTTAAAAAGTATGAAACATAGTTAAACTTTTTTTGAGGGAAAAACACCAAGAATTAGATTAAGCAAATTGTACGCCCCTAAGGAGAAAGGAGGGTTTGGTCTGCCCAATCCTAGATTGTACTGCTTATCATTTTAATTAGCTAAACAAGTACATAACCATGCATTCCCGTCCATGCCCATAGAAACCAAGTTTAAGCAAGTATTTCTGCATGCCTGTTGCTGAAGGGTCTCTTCCTGTCTCAGATGGCTGTGTTGTTCACAGTCATGCCTGCGGCGTACTGCTCAAACCTGAGGTGTTTCATCTTCACAGCATCTTTTCTGATGTGCAGCAGTTCTCCTCACTCTATTGCTCTCCATCTGGTGGGTCTTCTTGTTCGTTCAGACGACTGGTTGAGGGATAGGTGCATTGTAACTCCAGTTCATGGACAGGATCATGAAAATAGATCTGAGCAAAAAGTGTCTTTCAACCCTGTTCAAGAAGACCCATGCATACCCGTCGAAACCCAGAAACTGGGGCACCTGGAG
Source organism: Pholidichthys leucotaenia (assembly GCA_020510985.1). NCBI lineage: Eukaryota > Metazoa > Chordata > Actinopteri > Cichliformes > Pholidichthyidae > Pholidichthys > Pholidichthys leucotaenia. Next base: position 261,712,269 of record CM035840.1, read on the forward strand.
AAAATCAGTGCTTTGCTTGGCATTTTACACATTTGTATTGTGGACTGCCATTCTTCATGGGTACTGCTTCAAATAGGTGTGGTTTAAAGTAGTGTGTCCTATTCTTAATCGGGTGACAGACTGACACACTGACAGATATTTCTTGAATTTATAGAGTGCCTTCTGCCTTACTGAGTGAGATTTCCAGATTTACTGCTTCGGATGGGTGTGGTTTAAAGTAGTGTGTCCTATTTGGTCTCAGCTTCTCTGTGCCTTGCCTGACGTGCAGTGTTGGTGGCCAGCCAACTATTCCGCATCTCCTCGGTCTTTGTGGGCATTTCAGGCTTCAAGTGACTCAGCACGTGCATGGCACACTGCCACACATTTCCTGTCTGTCTGTGCATCCCTTGTCTGTCGTACTCTATGCTGGTGAAGGGTCTCCTCCTGTGGCAGGCATCATAGACACTACATCATAGGTAGCTAGTCCTATTGTCTATAATATAGACAATAGGACTAGCTACCTATCATACTAGCTACTATAGACTCTATATGATGGCATTGTCTGTACGACAGCATTGCCTATATGATGGCATTGTGAGTCCTATTGTAGCCTGAGATCATTGGATCATCATAGGACATCAGGCAGACATCATAGGCCGTCCTATGATGTCCTATGATTGTAACAGACAGACAGACAGAGATTTCTTAAATTTATAGAGTTTATAGAGTGATTGGCAAAACACTGGAAGTCTGTGGACAGAATGGGTTGGGTAATTACAGAGTCAGAACTGTGCTCTCCATTCAGTGTCTTTGAGATGTTCTCTCAAAACCCAGGAAATATAAAAAAAAATCCCGTCCTCAGTCATGCAAGAGATGTCTGGAATAAATGTCATAGAATGTATAAGCTGTCAGTGTATGTTCAGAAGGATTCATCATTGTGGAATAATCCTGCAATCCGTATTGGGAAGACAACTATATACTGGGAGCAGTGGCGTTCCAGTGGCATATGTACTATAGGAGACCTATATAGTGGCGGAATATTCTTATCTTATGAAAATCTAATTCACCGATATGGCTTGGAGGGCAAGGGTCAATTTTGAAAGTACCTACAGATAAGAAATTGTGTGACATCTGTTTTAAAAAGGGTTGATAACGGCTTTATCACCTTATTTGACCTACCACTGAAACACCACACAGCTTCACAGTTTTATAAAATCACTAATAACTTTATAAGTAATGACTACCATTATGAAAAGGCTTTGGCAGAAAGATTAAGGAGAGGAAATTGATGACAGATGGTGTAGAATTGTGGAATAATGTGGGAAATTTGTGAAAGAAGCTAAAGGGAAGTTTACTCAGTACAAAATATTGTATAGGTATTACCATACTCCACTGAGATTGTACAGAATGAAATTGACAAAAAAATATTTTTTGTTAGAAATGTCAAGCTACAATGGGAACATTTTTGCACTCTCTCTGGGATTGTTCTTGGATAAGACCATTTTGGGTTAGAATCTTATCAATTATGTCTGGATTGTATGGTTCAAAAATTCCTATGACTCCTGCTCTTTGTTTGCTGGGGGACAGATCACAAATGTCAAACATTGTAAAATTTGATTTTTCACTTATCATGGTTGGTTTAATCTCGGCATCAAGGATTATACTGAGACACTGGAGAACAACGGAAATTGAAACAGTGAGAGAATGGACAGATGCGATGGTGGAGACAGCATCATATGAACGGTGTCATAATTGCCCTTTTTCAGGGCATAAATAAGGCGCCAAATGCCGATGGAGAGTTTGCTTGTGTATTTACAGAAAACACACAATAAAGAGTCACGTGGGGCAAAACACATACACTAAACGTTGAAGACAAATAAAGAGCACAAACACCAATACAAGAGAGTAGTGTGGGTGAAACCTGACGCTATAGAATAAACACTTACATATGAAGTAGCAGGGACAAAACCTCATGCTGGAGCGAGACTTTAGCTGGATGTAGGTACTCCAGTCTAAGGTTGACCTAGGTCGCAGTGAGGAGTGAGCCTCAGCTGCTCCCTTAAATTCTAATGACAAAAGCCATGGACAAAACAGGAGAGGAGAAAGCGTCATCACCAAAATCAAGATCAGCTGTGACAGTGCCGGCTCGACTTGACAGCCGGAAGTCAGGCCGTGGCGCTGTCACAGTAAAAGCCCCGGGAAAACCAATCATAACCAGGCAGGAAATAGAAGGGATAAAAGGGAGAATACTGAGTGACTCGAGCGTGGATTAGCTCTGCGCTCGGATCACCACAAACGGAAGCTCAGTAGACTGAAGGGAGAGATGGAGGATAGACCGTCAGCATGTGACCTTCTTTGGACACATAAAAACAACCTCTGACTAGTGGTTTAGGGTTAATTTTAATGATCTGCTGAGAGATAACCATGTCCTAGTTTATATATCAGTACTTTGTATATTCACCATATGTACAACAAGCTGTCTGGTATTATTTCACTTTTACACACCATGCACATGGCCTTCCATAGAAGATTTGATACAAAATTAAATTTGAAAAAAATAAAATAAAATAAAATTCTAAGAATTTGCATGTACAGAAGAATTCACAGCCTTTGCCATGAAGCTCAAAATTATGCTCAGGTGAATCCTGTTTCCACTGATCATCCTTGAGATGTTTCTACATCTTAATTGGAGTCCACCTGTGGTAAATTCAGTTGATTGGACATGATTTGGAAAGGCAGTCACCTGTCTATATAAGGTCCCACAGTTAACAGTGCATGTCAGAGCACAAACCAAGCATGAAGTCAAAGGAATTATCTGTAGACCTCCAAGACACAAATCTGGGGTAGCGTACAGAAAAATTTCTGCTGCTTTGAAGGTCCCAAGGAGCACAGTGGCCTCCATCATCCGTAAATGGAAGAAGTTCAGAACCACCAGGACTCTTCCTAGAGCTGGCCGGCTGTCTAAACTGAGTGATCGGGGGAGAAGGGCCTTAGTCAGGGAGGTGACCAAGAACCCAATGGTCACTCTGTCAGAACTTCAGTTCCCCTGTGGAGAGAGGAGAAATTTCCTGAAGGGCAACCATCTCTGCAGCAATCCACCAATCAGGCCTGTATGGCAGAGTGGCCAGATGGAAGCTACTCCTTAGTAAAAGGCACATGGCAGCCTGCCTGGAGTTTGCCAAAAGACACCTGAAGGACTCTCATACCATGAAAAACAAAATTCTCTGGTCTGATGAGACAAAGATTGAACTCTTTGGCGTGATTGCCAGGTGTCATGTTTGGAGGAAACGAGGCACTGCTCATAATCACGCTAATAGTGGTGGCAACATCATGCTGTGGGGATGTTTTTTTAGCAGCAGGAACTGGGAGACTAGTCAGGATAGAGGGAAAGATGAATGCAGCAATGTACAGAGATGTCCATCCATCCATCTTCTTCCGCTTAATCCTTAACCTGCTCCAGAGCACTCTTGACCTCAGACTGGGGTGATGGTCCATCTTTCAGCAGGACAATGACCCTAAGCACATAGCCAAGATATCAAAGGACTGGCTTCAGGACAACTCTTTGAATGTCCTTGAGTGGACCAGCCAGAGCCCAGACTTGAATCCAGTTGATCTCTGGAGTGATCTGAAAATGGCTGTGCACCGACACTTCCCGTCCAACCTGATGGAGCTAGAGAGGTGCTGCAAAGAGGAATGGGCCAAACTGCACAAAAACAGGTATGCCAAGTTTGTGGCAACATATTCAAAAAGACTTGAGGCTGTAATTGCTGCCAAAGGTGCATCAGCAAATTATTGAGCAAAGGCTGTGAATAATTATGTACATGTGATTTCTTAGTAATTTTTTTGTTTGTTTTTAATAAATTAGCAAAAATCTCAAAAAAAACCCAAAACTTTTTTTCATGTTGTCATTATGAGGTATTGTGTGTAGAATTTTGAGGAAAAAAATGAATTTAATCCCTTTTGGAATAAGGCTGTAACATAACAAAATGTGCAAAAAGTGGAGCACTGTGAATACTTTCCGGATGCACTGTATGAAAAGACCTAATGTAGAACACCTAAAGTATTATGAATGAATTAGTTTTGTAGCAGGGACTGATAAAATAGCTATTAAATAAAATTCTCTGCTCTTCCAAAACCTTCTAAAGATGCATTGGCATACTTGATAAATCCATGTGTTGAACAGTAGCCTCACTAAAATGTGCAGAAGGAGAAGAATGTGGATCAGTTTGTGAGCCGTGACTAATGAAGTCTCACGGGTCTGAGACAAAAGGACCAGTGGAGACAGGCTCATCCTTCAGCACATGCCTCTCGAACATCAAATTCTTCACATCTAATCATACTGTTGAAGACAAAGTAAGACAGCAGTTGTTCAATTCATCAAAATCAAAGCGTGAGGTTCCCATTCATACTAAATGATCTATAGCAGGGCTCATTTTGTGCTCAATTCAAAATACAGGGAGGGATAGAAGAGAGAACACAAAATCAGTGGAATGGTCCAACAGACACGGCAAACATGTTTTATATAAAACTGCTAAACACGTGTATTTAAATGATGCAAACAGAGGTTCAGCTGTACAGTGGAGATCAAAATTAGAGAACAATGTATTAATACTTGATTTATTCTGAAATATTGTTATTCTTCATTGTTGCTATACCACTGCTGTACTAAAATGATTTTTTTAATAACCAAGGCATGTAAACAAAAAGATTTATTTTATTAAAAAAAAAATGAGCATAATTAGAGAACAGTGACCACTGTGTCAGAACAGATTTAAACTTTTTTTTTTTTTTTTAGGGCTATAGTATTCAATAATTCATAGGAAATATAGAGGCCCTTGCTTTGAATGACTTCAGAACATCTGCGCCCGCAGGACATCACTAGTTTCTCACACTGCTCTGGTTTGGAGGACAGAGTTGGAATCAGTTCAACACTGCAGCTGGAATTACTCGCCAGTTCACTGCTGAAGAGGGCAAAGATCTGTCTCAGCACACAGTGTCTCTCCGTTTAAGACAATTTGGCCTCAAAGCTCACTCTGCAGTCACCTAACCTCTCATCATCAGAAAGACTAAAAAGGCTAGACTTGCCTTTGCTGAAGAGCATGTCTTCTGGACGGAGGAGAACTGGTCCAGAGTGCACTTTAGTGATGAGGGGAAGTTCAATTTATTTGAGTCTGATGGGAAACAATATATTTGGCATCAAAGTGCAATTTTCATGTAAGAAAATGCTCCCTGTCACACTGCAAAATGGGTTGAACAGTTCTTTGAATTTAACAACACTGAAACAAAGGCATGGCCAGCCAAGATTCCAGATCTAAACCCCCATAGAGAATCTCTGGAAAATCCTTGCAGACAAAGTACTGGCTAAGAAACCCACTACAGTTACTGAACTGCGGAAGAGACTGAAGAAAAATGGACCAAGATCAAACCAGAGCAGTGTGAGAAACTAGTGATGTCCTGTGGGTGCAGATGTGCTGAAGTCATTGAATGTAAAGGCCTCTACACTTTCTATTAATTTTTGAATCTTATAGTCCTAAAAAAAAAGTTTAAATCTTCTCTTCTGACACAGTGGTCACTGTTCTTTAAATTTGCTCAGTTTGTTTTTTGTTTTTTTTCCCCACAGAATGAATGTTTGTGTTGGAGTGTGTTGGTTGTTTTAAAAAAACAACAACAACAAAAAAAAAACATGCTCATACAGCAGTGGTATAGCCACAGCTGATTTTTTTTTTTTTTTTGGTCTTTTGGCTGCTCCCTTTTAATGCCGCCACAGCGTATCATCACCTTGTATTGCAATGATCTGCATGTTAATGCACCCCCTGTGCCTGGATAACCAATTCTCCTTCCTCCATTCTATTTTTTTTTTTTTTTTTTGCTGAGCACCAAGTTAGAAGGCAGAAATTACCATTTTTATCTGGTATTTGGTATGACCCAGCTGGGACTTGAACCCACGACTTCCTGGTGGTGGGGTGGATGCTCTATCTCTAGATCACCACTCTGGTTTATAGCCACAGCCGATATTCAGTCAAATTCTGAACAATGAAGAATAATATTTCAGAATAAATCAAGTATTAATACTTTGTTCTCAAATTTTGATCTCCCCTGTATGAGGCAAAAAGTGCAAACATCCTTTATCAGTGTGTTCAAGTCCATTTTTCTCCAGTTTTCATAACTCTCTTAATTATCCAGAGTTGTGTGTTGGGATTGACATGCAATAAAGTAGTAAAAATGGCTTGTCACCTCACCTTTAAAAGACAGGTGTGCATGATCTATCACAGATTACTATTTTGATGTTCCGTTTACCTGGGGCAGCAGTTTGGTTTTCTGAGAGGTATACAGCCACTCTCATATGTGATGTGAAAATGAAAGCATCACTTACGTGAACGCTATTGTTCCACATCTTTTGATGTGAAGAAAGCAAAGTGTGATGCCCTTTTCTGACAACCAAACATTTTAAAAACACGCCACTCAAATAGAAGCTGACTGTCATGGTCTGAGTGCTGACTCTGTCCGCGCTTGGGTTGTCCGGTATTTTCCCTGTTCTCATCTCAGGTTTGTCATATGGCCGTTCAGGGCTTTTATTCTGACAGTGTCACAACGGGGCTTCCGGCTGTCAAAACCAAGTCACGTTGTGACAGCTGTTTGGCATTTCATCTGATTGCATTTCCCTTCTTTGATTGGTGGTTATTGGTATTTTAAGAAGCAGCTGAGGCTTACTCCTCGCTGTGACCTTGTCAAACGTTTGATCCTCACAACGTTCAGCTGGAGTCCCTAACCCCGGCTCCAGTCATCCTTTGATTCATTGTGTTCCCAGTAAGTGTATTTCCTCAGACTCCGTTTTCCAGTGTCTGTTTATTCGTGTTTTTGCCCCATGTGGCTGTTCTTTTGTTCTTTTGTATCTTTTGTTAATTATGCAAACTCATCGGCTGGCCTTTGGCGTCTTTGGCGTCTGACAGTGATAATGTACCACTGACTTTAAACGTAGTCTTTGTTGGTCAGAAGCACAAAGTCATTGCAATGCATCCACAACATGCACAACGACACTCCAGAATTTTCCAAAACTAGTTGCAGAAGGTGCAAATCTGTGCTTTGGACCATCACAAAATAAGGCTGCTACCTTGGAGATTTCTGATTTCAGTGTGATCTTCTGGTTAATGAAGGTAAACAAATAAATATCTGCCTTCATATTTTTAGGATTCCAAGAAGTACAGCTTTGGGACACCGATTATTTTTTCCCCAGTTTTTATTGATATTCTTATTATTAATTATCTCCAGTAAAAGTGCACAGAGTGCAACAACCATAAGGTACAGAAACATGGAATTTCACAGTCTGGTGAGAAATTTTCTTCAACTACCCAAAGACCCCAACTCAACCTACTGCACCCACAGGTGGTGCTATAAGAATCACTTTATTCTTTTCACATATCTCAAAAACAGCTGGATCTAGACCCAAAATTCTTTCATCATTCCAATCTCTGGAATCTTCCCTAATTTTGCTCTGTTGGTTTTATGCTCTAAATATCTAAAACCTTTCTGGACCGTATTTTCAAAAAATATGCAAATGAGGTTAAAATAAATTCCTCAAAGGTCATTCAACTCAACTGCTTGATATTGAGCACAAATCAAACACAGATATTGACAACGAAAAGTTGTTAAAATTATTTAAAAAATGTCAATTTGTTCCTATTTCACTGACCAATTAATTTGTACAGTTAGCTTTTGGCCTGTGTCTTCTGATGTAGTGGCCCCAAGCTAATGAAAATTCACACCCAAAATCACAACCTTTACGATCCTACCAGATTTCATACAAATGACCATCAGCCTTTGTGTTTTTGTTGGGGCCTTTTACTTCGAGAAAATAATGGGATTGTTTCAGTTCTTTCTTTTTTTTAATAAAATGGGGAACTGAACTCATGCTGTGGAGTAATGGGTAAAAGCAGTGCTTTTCAACTGTTCAGGTTTCTGTACAGAATTATCTAATTTCTCTTGTTAATTGGTCAAAAAAAAAAATGCTACTTTTCCATTGTTTTGCATGGACTTTGTAGAATCTATGCACTCATGCACAACAATGGCAAATTACTTGCATTTTGTGGAACAGCTGACAAGTGAAATTAGATAACTTCCCACAGCAGCCTCGACATACCAGGGCACCCTGGTTGAAAAACGCTGAGTTAAGGTGTTCACCTGGCACGCTGGAGGAGCTGGGTTTGAATATCCCAATGGAAGTTTCATTCTTCTGAACAAGAACTGAAGTACAGCATACCTCTCCTGTGCAGTTTTTAAAAGCTAATTTGTAGCACAGCTTAGGTTTTTAAATGCTCCTGATAAACAATACAAAGCTTGAAGTCTACAGCTGCTTGGAACCCAATGATCGCCACTTACGACCACTGGATTTTGTTACTTTCGCCTGAACACTGTTTCTATTTTGTCTCCACCATGTTTTTAGAGGAGTTTTACTCCAGTCAGTGTTAGATTTCAGAGATTTATTTTGTTTCATTTTATTTTGTTTTGGTTGTAGTAGGAAGTTCAACATTAATCCACTGATTCAACCTTTTTCAACACCAAGAAACATGTCCTGGCTCTGGAAACAGATTCCCATTGCACTTTGCAGATCCATTTGCTACAGTATTTTGTCATGACTTCCTAATAGTTTACCTACAGATGGCTCTTCTAAGCTCATCATTAGGTGGTAAACTTAAAGAAAGCTGTTGTCTCTTGTGGCTGAGGAACAATCTCCTTGGAGTCCCTGCTTAATGGCACACTTTGAAGCCAGCAGCTGTTCCCATTGTGTTGTACTTTCTTTTATTGGTGCGATCTTTTCAAACCCCTAGACCCAACGGAGGTAATAAAAGTAAGACATAAACACTGGTTTTGCTCCAAAATGCCATTTTATTAATTATATACTGCAAATGTATTCCTTTCCCCCCATAAAACCAACCATCAAGTTTGCATAATTAGGAGGAGAGAGAATTTGTTTTATTTTCACCAGAGGCTATAATCTCAGTTAATATTGGAAAGACTCTTGATGATGAGTCACCATATTTTCTGTCAGACCAAAACAATGTAGGCTATCATTTAGAATTTAAATCAATACTTTATATCTATCATTGACTTTTTTTCTGTTTTTGCTTCTTTATACAGTATTTACCACTACAGTAATTAGTGTAGCGATTTGGTATATTATAGTGATAATTATTAATATATTTTAATTAAGAAGTTGATTACTGTTTTGAAACCTACCATTAAAAACAGTTATTTTTCAATCCATCCACCCATGCATCCATTCATCCATCCATCTTCTACTGCTTGCCATGGGCAAGTTGCCCCAACAACACAGTGGCTGGGATCATTCGGGCATGCGAACCCCTCCACCACAATAAGGTGGCAATCCAAAGAGGGGAGGTAGGTGGTAGCAAATTATATTTCCCTAAATACATGTTCCCAACTAATTTTTTCCACAAAATTGTTCTTTGTTATTAGTTTATTACAGTTGTAAGTAGAGCTGGGCCATACAACAAATATATTTGTTATATCAATACATTCTATGTGCGATTCAAAAAATGTTTATCGTGAAGCTCGAGCAATTTCGTGGTTGTCAGCTTCTCCTTCCTCTCCTCTTTCCTCTCAGCTGCACCATAGAGCTGCACTTAGGCACTTCCCCCCGCCTCCCTATGCCGTGTTTCATTTCAGGGTTGTTGCAAAGTCAAAGGCAATTTTGTTTTTTAGAAACTGCTTCTTTGGAGCCTGTTTTCGTGGAGCAGAGACACTTGTTTTTGTTTTTTGTTTATTTTTTAATGCTCTGGCAACACTAGCAGAGTGTGTGTGTATGGGGGGGGGGGTTAAATCACACACACATACCTGCTGCAGTGCAGCAGACCTTTTTTGTATCTTTGCATTTTTTTCTTTGTATTTTGTATGCCTTATTAATCCCAGAGAGAAATTAAGGGCATCCACCTAGATGGATGAGGCAGCCATGGTGCGGCGCCAGTCCTTTCACCATTCACACACATTCACAAACAGTGATGTTTATTGACAATAATATTGTAATTCTGAAATAGTGATGAGGATCTGGCAACCCTGCAGGGGAGAGAGAAGAGACAACGGTGATTATATGGAACAGTGACAGGGAGATTAATATTGTTTGTATCCTTACAGGTTTCTTCTGGTGGAATCAGCGGGGAATGGCAGCGGATCCAGTGATTATGGATGTCAGGGAAGGAGTCCTTCAGTGCAGGTGAGTGGGCAGGGGAAAAGGCTGCCCAGGCCTTGGTGCTGGGGAAAGGTGGATGGGAATAATGATAATTAATGGTGGTAAGTCGGCTTACTTGGAGAGGTGATAATGTGCACTGTCAGAGATTATGCAGATCCAGTCCACTGGGCAGTTTCCCCAGTCCAGAGGCAGGCAGGGGTCAGAGCTCGGCAGGCTAAGACAGAGCAGACAGTCAAATCCAAACAACAGACAGGTATAGGGTCTAGAGACAGGCAAGGGTCCGATCACGGCAGAATAAATCACAAGGTAGAATCGGGATAACCGCAAGGCAGGTTGTAGATCAGACACAACCAGGCAGACTACTGGAAGAGCATCCTAGGTGGTGCTTCAGCTGCAGAGAGAGAAGCACAATCAGCGGGGAGAGAGGGAGGGAGGCAGGGAAATCAGACAGGAACCCTTACACCCAAAAAGAGACCCACAGTCATCACTCACTGCCTGAGTGACAAGCTCATGTGCAACGATCATACAGTAGATCTGACTCCCTTTTTAAGCTGCACACAAGGTCTATTCAGCACGAGATGAGTATCACATGACGCATTTGTCTACACTGCATGACCTGAACATGAGGCCTTCACGTGTCTAATACATTAATCACAGAGTACATTCATGCTGCTTGTCTTGGTGCCTCTGAAGGCCTAAGCATGATTCAGCATATTACATCACATTCTTGTATGACAAATACAAAGATCATACAGAAGAAGCATAAAGAAAACTAAAAACAATCATTCTTTCAAAAGTACCCTTCTTATGCTTGAGTACTTTTATTAAAAAAATGCCTTTTAGTTACAGTTTGAGTCACTTCTGATTTTACTAATTTGAAAACTGATTGGAGAAGCTTTTGTAATAATTTCTTCAGACTAGAAATTATTACACCTTTAAGTATTTTAATTGGATTTATACTTTTGTTTAATTGGACATTTCAATCAGGGCTGGAATCATTGCTCTTTAATTTTGGTTCAGGGATTATTAAAGCTTATTCACTGAGCTTCTTCACTCTTTTTTTCTGTGAGTTTCACCTGGCTTTACCATTTAAAGGCTTGTCCCACCTTTGCACTCAAGTGAAGAGAAACTTGTAAGAGAAGCACAAGGGAATCTTTTCCAACACGGTGATGGATTGATGACTAGCCCCTGACGTTATCTGCACTAAAGCTGCCCATTTGAAGAATCCTTACAGCTCAACTGTAGTTGACCTTTTAATCCCCAGCTTTGTAAAAAAAAAAAAAAAAAAAAAAAACACACCTCTGAAGGGCCTGTCCTCAGAGGTGCTTAGCATTAGTCCTTCAACAACTTAATGTATCTGTACGTCTGCATCTCATTTTGAGACATTCTGAACAGGAGCCAGGTGATCCTGAGGGAGGAAGCTTCAACAAAGCTCTGAATTAATAACCTCACCCTATATACCATTTACCCCCCCCCCCCCACCCAGTTTCCCTGTCCGGATCATATCTTTAAAAGGTAAGGAAAGTGCCCCAGAGAAGAGGAGAAGGAAGCAGGGATTTTATAATCTTGCCTCTGGTGCTGGCATCTCTGGGAGGCTGCCTGCTTGATTATGCCAGCGATGCACCTGCTCTTAACCTCATTTCCTTTAACATCTGTCAGAGGTTTTTATGTTAACTACACAATCATGGGTGATTATGGGCCCCCTAACACCTGGCAACACAGCCCCAGTGCACATAAAAGATACAGTTCATGTATGAAGGGTGTTACTGTGACTGCAGCCAGGCTTTCAAGGCCACTTCTGAGTATCTCAGGAAGACAAATGCGATCTTGGTGCTGCCTCAGTGATAAAAGAGGCTGTTTTGATGAGGGGAAAAAAACATTCAAATGGGAACATGGACACTGCTCAAGATGGAGTTTTCTTGTATGATGTGAGGAATACATGCTCCTACCTCACACTCCGTATCTTGTAGGGATGACATCAACACACCCATTAGTGTCTGACCCAGTGGTCTTTTTTCTCTTAGGATTTACATATTCTTGTGGCTTAAATCGTTACTCGTTCTGACCATCGTGTGGATAGTATATCCGTCACCATGCCATGACCAAGTGCTAACTCAAAAACAAAGTTGGAGATGTTTATTAAAATGGACAGATAAACTAACACTGGAATAAGGTCCTGGCATTGGAGTTTTGAAGGAGTCATTGACTGAAAAAAATGTCAGTTTGTAGGTTTTAATTGTCTGAAATGTGTCTATTGGTCATATTTAATTATCAAAAAATATCAAAACAGTTAATTCTCTTTAAACACACACACACACACACACACACACACACACACACACACACACACAGAGCCTTTATCTATTTTTTTCTCTCCCAGAAACGTCAGAAATGGTTTAGACTCTTGTGGGTAAATCGTATATGTCATAATTTAATAAAGCCAACCCACCACTGTCTTTGAGACCCGCCCACTGCTCTATTATTGGCCCCACCTACAGTAGCTGTCTGTCATGTAGATGGAAGGCGTGCTAAAGGTAGCCTATCAGCCCCCCAGCTAACACTAGTACCAGGAGACTTGCACCAAGATCTTAGTCACCTTTATAGCCATCCCTGTTACCACCTGGTTCATCACTCCACAGTCCGCAATATACCTCACGTCACTCTGGCCCATCTCCCAATAATTTCACTGTGATTCTATTGCAAATCACCAGCACCAGCACACCAGTTGCAGCAACTGAGGCTGCTGGCTCTCATGGCCAGCTCCCCTACTGTCCTCTGAGGCTCCACACAACTCCACTCTGCTCTCGCAGGCAGCATAAGGGAGCCGCCTCATGATGGGGCATCCCCTGGCTTGAGATCCCATGGCTTGGCAAGCTTCGCCTCAGCTCACCCAGCAGCCTCAGGTCCCGGGCCAGGTTGGTTGCAGTGATTCTGGGGGCACAGTGCTACTGATCTCTCTATAAATGCAAGAAATCTCTGTCTGTGTGTCTGTGTGTGTGTTCCGCACATATCTCTCAAACCGTTCGACAGAATGACCTCAGAATTTAAAAGTGCTTTGCTGAGGTTACGCGGGTGTGCATCCTCAAATTTCAGTCTCCCTGGATAAGTACAAGTTTAGGAGGGGAAATCTTTAATGAACATCCCTAGGGGTACTGTGGCGTCCTTCTATCATCATTGCTGTGTCCAATCGAACCTCAACTCTATCTTCAGACATCAATCTTCTTCGTTTCCTCGTACTTCACTCTATATCATCATTTCATTCTTTAACATCACTCTACAGTTACTATGTTCCATCATAGATATCATAGAGAGATCAAAGCACTCTCTATGACATCACAGACACACTATGTTCTGATATGAGGTCATAGAATTCCAGTCACATGGCCATAAAAGGAGTTGTTCAGAACTCCTCACAAGAACTCCTGAACCTGAACTCCAGAGCAGGTGGCGGAGGCTGATACAGCAGGGTGTGATCTAGGAGGAATGGAGGTGGAATGCGGGAAAGAGGAAGTTTGGAATTCGGTAAAGTCTAATAAACTAACCTGCACTTATATAGTCACAAAGACCACTCAAAGAGCTTTCACTAATACTAACCCTCTATTCTAAGGGCCTATAGGAAACAGATATCTAGGGACAATTTAGAACAGCCAATTAACCTAACATGCATGTCTTTAGATTGTGGGAGGAAACCGGAGCCCCCGGAGTAAACCCACACAGCACAGGGAGAACGTGCAAATTCCACACAGAAACGTTCCAACCCCTGCCAACCTGGGGATTCGAACCAGGAACCTTCTAGCTGTAAGGCAACAGTGCTAACCACTGCACCACCGTGCTGCCCAATAAAGGCAAACGTAGATGAAAGGAGATGCACTAAAGTGTGTTATCAAGTGCTGATGAACCAGAAGATGATCAATCCCGGAATAATCAGAAGGTAATCATTAAATTTACTCAGGAAGGGGCATCATTCCATGAGCAGAACCCATTTAAGCTCACAAATGCAATTAATAAGTTACTTGGAGAAGTTCTAAATGCAAGAATCATTCGTAGTGGTTCGTTATTAGTTACACTTGTACATACCCATGCATACCTGTCCATGCCCGTAGAAACCAAGTATATGCAAGTATTTCTGCATGCCTGTTGCTGAAGGTTCTCCTCCTGTCTCAGATGGCTGTGTTGTTCACAGTCATGCCTGCGGCATACTGCTTGAACCTGAGGTGTTTCATGTTCACAGCATCTTTTCTGACGTGCAGCAGTTATCCTCATTCTATTGCTCTCCATCTGGTGGGTCTTCTTCTTCATTCAGACCACTGGTTGAGGAATAGGTGCGTCGTAATTCCAGTTCATGGGCAGGATCATGAAAATAGATCTGAGCAAAAAGTGGCTTTCAACCCTATTCAGGAAGGCTTGTGCATGCCCATAGAAACCAAGAAACTGGAGCACCTGGAGAAAATCAGTGTTTTGCTTGCCATTTTACACATTTGTAGTGTAGACTGGCATTCTTCAAGGTTAGGCATCGTGAGTGATTGTCTATATGACATCATAAAGACACATTTGTCTATGTGCCGTCATATAGACATATCTTTATGACGGCATCGCAAGTCCTATGATGCCTGAGTTCATAGGATGTCCTATGTCATAGGACATCCTAGGACCTATGATGATCAGGCAGAGCTCATACGCCGTCCTATGATGTCCTATAAACGTGGCATCCTATAAACGTGACAGACACACAGACACACACACACAGATTTTTTGCTTTAATAGAGTGATGAAGTGATGTAAAGACAGTGTTCAGCAAGGAAGAACAGTCAGAGTCACTAAGATGGAGGGGAAAAATGTGCAGTGTTGAGTATTGGAAGGAAATAAGGCAATGAGAGGAGTGATATTGGGCATTTCAATGGCTGTCTCAGCTGATGAAATAAAGAAAAAACATATCTGGAGCAAAAGTGACAGAGGTACAAAGGTTGAAAACTATTAGAAATGGTGAAAAATGTGATAGTCTGTTGGTAATGATAACATTTGATGAAACAAGACTGCCAAGTAAGGTGAATCTTGGCTACATGAGCTATGAAGTCAGACTTTACGTTCCACCTCCACTCAGATGTTTCAAATGTCAAAGGTTTGGCCATGGTGCAGTGATATGCAAACGTCAACAGCAATGTGCAAGATGTTTCGGTGAACATGAATATGGCAAGTGTAAAAGCGGAGCCAAATTAAAGTGCTGTAACTGCAGTGATGAACATAGCGCTGCATATCGAGGTTGTGAATCCAGCAAAAGAGCAGCAGAAATTCAGCACGTAAAAGTCTCCCAGGGATTAACATATGTAGAAGCTGCAAAAAAGGTGCCAGCTACAAAAGTGGAAGGGGAATCTAACAGGGAAAATGTGCAGGCTTGCAGTGCATGCAGTAAAATTAAGGAAGATACTCTGGTTATGAAGGAAAACAGTTTTGTCTCATTTGTGGTAGATATGATAAACTGTACTGCGCAGACTTCCAAGAAAAAGGAAAAAAATAAAAATCATTCTGGAGGCAGCAGAAAAATATATTGGCATTAAGGGGCTACATTGGGAAGCAGTTGAGGTCTTTTTTAAGTGTGGGCTCTCTAAGTTCACAGACTAGAGGGTCATAATGGTAATCACAATTTTGCACTGGAATGCCAGAAGTCTAATTTCAAATGGGCAAGACTTCAAAAAGTTTATATTTCATATGCAAGACAAACCCTAGGTAATCTGTATACAGGAAACATGGCTAAAACCTCAGTTTGATTTTGTCATTGAAGGATGCACATCAATAAGGAACAACAGGTTAGTCTGGTAGAGGAGGAGGTGTAGCAACCTTTGTGCGTAATGGAACAAATTACAAAATAATGGGAATAGGGAAAGAACATGAATAAATAATGGTAAAAATATGGTCAGTAAAAGACAAAGTTAGAATTATTAATTACTATAATCCATGTAACAGATTGACAGTTGACACTTTGAACACTGTACATAGACAAGCACAGGGTAAGGTGGGTTGGTGTGGGGATTTTATTGCACATAATACACTGTGGGGCAGCAGGAATATAGACATAAATGCCACAGTAATTGAGGATTTTTTAGAGGGTAGGGAATTAACCCTCTGAGTGTGTGAATTTGTGTGCCCCTAGTGGCAGAGTGCGGCCCTGTGCCTGTCATCTCACTTTGACATGATCGACTCCATTCAGGATTTGTACTGATTTGTACCAATCTGCCAGTTTCAGAAGGTGGCAGACATTCGTTGGAGGACTCAATGGATGACACGTAAAACACCAAAGAAGAAGAAATTTTATTTTCCTGTTTTTAGCATTTTAGCCCAGAAAGCTAATATGGCCACAATCAATCACCGTCACTGTCACTTTGTCAGCTTTGTACGCGGAAAATAGCGACGGGATACAAGCAAAATTTGTGTGGGATAATCATAAGACTTTGTAGATGTGTAGAGACAGTAAATGACCAACAGAACGCAAAATAACGACCACGATGGGTGAAAACGCAGCGACCACAGCAGCGAGCGAGTCCCCTTAGAAGCTGGTAAGTGAGGAATTTCATTTTTTTTTTAATGATTTCTTGTTCATATACTTTGATGATAAGATGATGAGGTACCTCTGTACAAAAAAACGGTGTCAAAAGACTGAATCATTCTTTGTGTAAATACGTCCAAAGTCCAGTTTTGACTGAGTTATGGAATTTAAAGAGGTGCCGCAACATTATGCAAATTAGATGCATAAATTTATTCCTATCTGAAACTGTGGATCCTATTTTACATCTTTCTAATTGACAGTAAGCCATTATCTCTTACCACTTTCAAGTTATAGCCTTGGAAATCTGAACTATTTTAGTGACAAAAAATATTTACCACTCTTGACCACTAGGGGTTATGTCGCAATTCAGCGACAGACACACTCAAAAGCTGACTCAAAAGTCACAGAAAGTGTGTTAGACCTATCTTTGGTTTCAAATGCGATTGCAGGAATCACATCTTGGGAGGTGTTAAGTCGGTCAGCTAATGGGAGTGATCATTACCCAATAAGAGTTAAAATTGGTCTTGAAGCAGGAGAAGAAGAGATGCAATCTGGCACAAGATGAAAATTGGGTAAGGCAGATTGGGATAAATTTAAATATCTGTCTAAGACTAGATGTGAGCAGTTAAATAGTGAGGACATTCTTGATGGGGAGGAATTTAGTAAAAGTGTCAGTGCGATTATACTCAAGTCGGCAAATCAAACAATACCAGAAAGTACAGGTTACAGACAATGAAAGAATCTTCCTTGGTGGGATGATAATTGTAATAAAGCTATTAAAAATAGAAGTAGGGCATTCAGACAAGTGAAAAAGTGTCATACTTTGGAAGCAATGATTGAGTACATACAGTGTCAGGCAATCGTCCAGAAAACAATTAAAACAGCTAAGCGTTTATTTTGGAGACAGTATTGTAATACTATAGGATGAGAAACACAGCTATCAGGTACTGTATGTGGGAAATGGTTAAGAAAATGAGTGGTATTAGAAGAGAGTACAAAATACCAGTACTAGACAATGATGGTTTAATAGCTGTTACTAATATAGACAAAGCACAGCTTTTTGCATAGGCTTTGGTGGGGATTCATAGTTCAGAGAACCTGCCAAACACAATTTGACAAAGCGGGGAAGGCACTTTGTCCAAGCACCCACATGTGAACATAAGGAAGAATACTTCAAGGGCCATGATGATACAGAGATAAGGAGCTCTCTGGCAAGACCACAGGAGGAGGATACTGCTTCTACATCAACAACAGCTGGTGCTCTGATGTAACTGTGATCTCCCAACACTGTTCTCCCGCTCTGGAATATTTATTCATCAACTGCAAGCCATTTTATTCCCAGCGTGAGTTCGCTTCATTCATCCTGGCCGCTGTTTACATCCCGCCCGACGCGGACGCGCGCGAGGCTCAGCGCGCACTTGCGGATCACATTCAGCAAGCAGAGCAGACTTTTCCGGACTCTCTGGTTATTGTGGTTGGCGACTTTAACCAGAGCAACCTGAGCCACGAACTCCCCCGCTACAAACAGTTTATTAAATGCCCCACCAGAGGAGAGAACACGTTGGATCACTGTTACACTACAGTTAAGGACGCGTATCGTGCTGTTCCCCGTGCTGCGCTCGGACTATCTGATCACGTGATGGTCCACCTCATTCCCACATACAGACAGAGGCTGAAGCACACAAAACCTGTTGTGAGCACTACGAGGAAATGGACCAGTGAAGCTGGGGAGAAGCTGCGCACGTGCTTGGAAATAACTGACTAGGGCATGTTTAAAGGAGCCACGCATGATCTGGATGAGTACACGGACACTGTGAACTCATATATCCACTTTTGTGAGGAGAGCATTCTTCCATCCCGCACCAGGGTGAGTTACTCCAACGACAAGCCCTGGTTCACAGCCAAGCTCAGGCAGATCAGGAAGGAGAAGGAAGCAGCGTTGAAAAGTGGAAACAGGGACTGCTACAGGGAGGTCAAATACCGGTTTAGCAGAGAGCTGAGGAGAGCTAAATCTGTGTATTCTGAGAGACTCCAGCAACAGTTCATTGCTAACGACTCTGCTTCTGTGTGGAGAGGACTGAGGCAAATCACCAACTATCGGACTCAGGCTTCTAAGGGTCAGGATGACAAAGCCCTTTGTCAAAGACTGTCCCAACACTATGCCCATTTTGACACCTCGTCAGCTGTGTCCAATTCCCCCCTCCCCCCAGCGCCACTGCCTCCATGGTCCCCACTTCATCAAAGGTGGCCCCCCCTCCTCCCCCCCTGCCCTTGTCATCAGTGAGCAGGATGTGCACAGACAGTTCTCCAGACTGAACCCGCGCAAGGCCCCCGGTCCGGACGGCGTGTCTCCCTCCACCCTGAGACACTGTGCGGAAGAGCTGACTCCTGTCTTCACAGACATTTTTAACACCTCCCTGAAGTCATGCCACGTGCCGACCTGCCTCAAAACCTCTGCCATCGTCCCTGTCCCCAAGAAGCCACGGATCACTGGACTTAACGACTACAGACCTGTAGCGCTCACCTCTGTAGTCATGAAGTCCTTTGAGCGCCTGGTCCTGCCCCACCTCAAGACCATCACCACTCCCCTCCTGGACCCGCTGCAGTTTGCCTACAGAGCCAACAGGTCTGTGGACGACGCAGTCAACCTGGCCCTCCACTCCATCCTGCAGCACCTGGACTCCCCGGGAACCTACGCCAGGATCCTGTTTGTGGACTTCAGCTCTGCATTCAATACCATCCACCCCGCTCTGCTCCAGGACAAGCTGTCCCTGCTCAACGTGCCTGACTCCCTCTGCAGGTGGATCTCCGACTTCCTGATGGACTGGAGGCAGCATGTGCGGCTGGGAAAGACTGTCTCAGACTCTGTAAGCATCAGCACCGGATCACCCCAGGGCTGTGTACTTTCCCCCCCTGCTCTTCTCCCTGTACACCAACTCCTGCACCTCCAGCCACCAGTCTGTCAAGCTGATCAAGTTTGCGGACGACACCACCCTCATCGGGCTCATCTCCAACGGCGACGAGTCCACCTACAGGAGAGAGGTGGCCCAGCTGGCGTCCTGGTGCAGCCACAACAACCTGCAGCTGAACACTCTAATGAGGATGTGGACTTATTGGCAAAGCAGTCATTGAAGTTCAAGGCAGTGGATCTGCAGATCTCACTCAGTAGGGCAGAAGGCAAATCAATGATTGAAAAGTGTGTGGTGGAGAAGTGACAGGAATATTGGGACTCAATGGATGCAGGAGGATGTCGCTGTGACATTCAGAAGCGGGTGGACTCTGGAGTGGGAGTTGGCATAGGCGGGAAGGAGGAGGTGCTCATCGCCCGATTGAGAGTGGGACATGTTACTTTGAACCAGATGCTGCATAGGGTGGGTGGACACCCAACTGGCAGCTGTGCACATTGTGGTTCTCTGGAAAAAAATCAGCACGTTTTGTTGGCATGTCGGGGATGCCAGGAACAAAGGAGACATCTGATTGCAGTAATGGAGAGGGCTAGTT
This sequence comes from Pholidichthys leucotaenia, assembly GCA_020510985.1. Taxonomy (NCBI): domain Eukaryota; kingdom Metazoa; phylum Chordata; class Actinopteri; order Cichliformes; family Pholidichthyidae; genus Pholidichthys; species Pholidichthys leucotaenia. The sequence goes on from CM035840.1 coordinate 261,732,494, forward strand.
TGGGTTTTGCTTTGGAAAACATGTTAGGAACCTCAGTTGGGGAAATATATGTAGCTCTATTTGGATATTTAAGTGCAACTGGATTAATTCAATTCAGCTTTATTTATATAGCACCATTTCACAACAACAGTCATCTCATAGCACTTTCAAATGTAGGGGAAAAACCCACAATTGCAGAAAGACCCCAGAAGATCCCCAAGCAAGCGCTTGGCGATGGTGGAGAGGAAAAACTCCCTTTTAACAGGAAGAAACCTCCAGCAGAACCAGGCTCAGGGAGGGGCAGTCATCTGCTGCGACTGGGTGGGGGGTGAGGGGATAGATGAGAAGAACAGAGGTGTAGAGAGCAAACATTAAAGGGGAGAAGCCCAGTACATTATTGGAGGTCCCCCGGCTGTCTAAATCTATTAGCTGCATAACTAAGGGAGGGTTTAGAGACACATGATCCCCCCTAATTGTAAGCTATATCCAAAAGAAAGGTTTTTACCCTATTCTTAAAAACAGATCGAGTCTGACTCCAGATTGGTAAAAAAAAAAAAAAAAAACTAAATTAAATTTTTTTTTTTTTTTTTTTCCCTGCCATTCTCTTGTCCACACTCCAACCCGGTGGGTGGCAATGGTGCACCTGTGGGCTGGTTGCCAGTCAGCAATCAGCTCTAGAAGAAGAAGAAGAAGAAGAAGAAGAAGAAGAAGAAGGAGAAGAAGAGGAAGAGTGGGTAAACAGTGATGCGGGTGACGAAAACAAAACCTGGAATGCTGCTGACTGTTCTTCTGCTTCTTCTTCTTCTCTTGGTTACTGGCGGATAGCAAACAAATGAAAGGTGCATACCGCCACCTACTGTACAAGAGTGTGTAACATTATGTCATCTGAGCCCGACCCCTAAATTCTATGACTTAATCCTGTTATTTAAAAAAGAGAAAAGAGCCCTTCTTGTTATTCTTATTGCCTCTCCATCTCCTATGACGTGAACTGTGAAGTCAAAACATCACAAAGCAATGAGGAAAACATCATAAAGCTAAAGGAAAAGGTCACAAAGTTTAATGTCACAAGGCTATGAGGATTACGTCATAAAGCTACGAGGAAAACATCACAAAGCTATGAGGACATCAACACAAAGCGATGAGGACAACACCACAAGTGATAAGAGGAAAATGTCAGAGCTATGAGAAAGGCATCACAAAGCTATGGAGGATGTCACAAAGCTATGGAGGATGTCACAAAGCTTTGAGTAGAACATTGCAGAGCTATGAGGAAAATGTCACAAAGCTATGAGGAAAACATTAACAAGTCTGTGGCAGTAATGCACCCAATCAAATCTAAGAGAAGAAGAAGAACTCCTGACAGATGATTGGCAATGGCAAGTTTTGGCATTATGTACTAGTTTAATAAAATCTCAGTGTATGTCAATAGAATTAACACTGTAAATGGAGGAGGATGTGCCACTTTCATTAAAGATGGCCTGGCTTATAGGGTGATTCCCTCCCCTGAGGATGTAGAGTGTAATAATATTGAAATATGTAGGCCAAATGGACAAGAAATATTAAGCTGAGTAATTATTACAACCCATGTAGGAAGTTACCAGCAGATATTTTCAGTGCTATGGGAGGGGTAGGGCATATGAAAGAGGTATGGTGTGGAGACTTTAATGCCCACAATAGCTTGTGGGGAAGCACACATACAGATAACAATGGAAATGTTGTGGAAGAGATGTTAGATGAAAGATCGTTAATTTGTCTAAACAGTGGTGAAGGTACCAGGGTGGATGTGCATAGGAGCACATTCTCATGTATTGACCTGACTTTGGTATTTGATTCTTTATTGAGCACCTGTGGATGGACGGTTATGAACAGGACAACTATGGGAAGTGATCACTTTGTGGAGAGAATAACCAGGCCGAACTTTCCTGAGCAGATGAAACTTTATTCCAATCTCTCTCACATTCACCAGAATCAGAAAACATTACCACCAGGTTGCAGGCACTCTCTTTTATGTCACAGCACTAACACTTCTCCGCTACCTGGGGTGCTTCATTAACATATCGCTCCCCACACTCCCCACCTTGATCTGCCACTTGAGTCTGAGGGAAAACTACTGAGTAACTACTGACTGGGTTCCCCACCACTTCCCAATACTTACAGTCATTAAAACTGAAGTATGTATACAAGAGGGAAGATGTTTTACAAGATGGTGTTTTGACAAGGCAGACTGGGAAAAATTTAGGCAATAATGTGTTCAGTCGTGTCATTTGGTAACATTAGAAAGTGGCATAGAAGAGTTTTCAAGTCAAGTAACCAATCATATTCTGAATGCTGCAATAGCAAGTATACCTAAGAAAACAACACAGGGTAGGAAGAAGGTTGTACCCTGGTGGAATGATGAATGTAGTATTGCAATAAAAAAGCGAAACAAGGCATTCAGAGAGCTGAGGAAGAATATGACTAGTGAAAACTTTAGAGTATAAAAAGAAAAGGGCAGTAGCTCGAAGGATTATTAAAAACAGGAAAAGGTCAACATAGAGAGAATTTTGTTCCATCCTTGGTAGGAAAATAGAACTAGGTAATGTCTGGGGTATGTTTAAAAAAATGAGTGGGTAAAGGGTATCAGTTAAAATTCCAGCTGTAGTGGATGGAGACAAGATGGCTGTATCAGACAAAGAAAAGGCAAAAGTCCTAGGTAGAGCATTTGCAGCAGTGCATAGAGGAGACCATCTTGGTGAGAGTCATAGTGTCATGGGTGGTCCTCGCGGACCACTAATGAGATGCTGTAGGCGACCAATGAGTTTGCATATTTATTAACAGACTGGAAAAAGGTACAAAGGAATGAGCCACGAGGGGCAAAACATAAACAGACTAGACAAAACATAAAGACTACACTAGACACTCTGATGACATACAGAGAACTAGGAAGACTTACTGGAAGCACCGATACAACACTTACGTGAGAATAGCGAGGGCAAAACCTAATGCTGAAAAGGATTGGCTTCGGACGTAGGGAAACCAGACTGGATAAGGCGAGGTCACAGCCCGGAGTGGCAGAGGCCGCTCCCTTAAATAGAGCAAGATGATTAATCAGCTGATGAGGGTGTCATCAGCTGAATCGAAACCAGCTGTCACTGCTGAGCTCGGCTCTGACAGCCAGAAGCCCCGCAGAGACGCTGTCAGAATGAGATGTCTGAGAGCCCACAAGGAATTAATACAGAATGGGAGGAAAATACTGCATGACCCGAGCGTGGACGAGATCGGCGCTCAGACCATGACAGTACTCCCCCACGAAGGAACGCACTCTGGGCATAAACATAACATCCAAGCCCCCCCCCCACCCAGAAGGCTATGAAATCCCACCGAGAGCGGGTGGATGAGGAAAAAAGGCTAGGAGGGGAATAGTCAAAAAAGAGAAAAAAAAAAACCCACCAAGGAATGGAACCGGGTAAAAATGACAAGGGCCAATACAGAACAAATATGAACATGGTGCACAACAGAGCAAGGAAAAACAGGAAAAGAAGGACAAACAAAATCACACTAAATAGCGGCAAACTACAGACAGTAGATAAAGTCCCCAAATAACTGGTAAAAGTGACAAAAGTGCATATTACAGACTACAGAAGCGGAGAAGGGGGGAAAAAAACACACACACACTAAAGAGCGGCGAAACACAAACAGTTTCAAATAATTCAGATGATAATTCAACCGCCAATCAAATCTAACAGAAAAAGAAGAAGAACTCCTCTGACAGACAGACAGACAGACAGACAGACAGACAGACAGACAGACAGACAGACACACACACACACACACACACACACACACAGATTTATTGAATTTATAGAGTGATGATATCAGTGAATTTATGTGGCGGTAATGCATCTGTAAGCTGGTTGTCAACCACCAATTAAATCTATAAGAAGAAGAAGAAGAACTCCTGAACTGAATTCAGTTCAGCAGGAACAGAACAACTGTTTATATGGTCATCAGTGCACTAGTTTGTTGTGGAATCACAACAAAATTATTGGGAGATTAGCCAGAGTGATGCGAGATACACCATCGACTGTGAATCAGTGAACCACTGCCACTCATCCAAGCTAGAAAGAGGCTAGAAGCTAGACAGGTACCGATTTAAGAGGGAGGGCAGAGTTGAATAGGTGAAGGAGGTTTCTTAAAGTGATAGGCTTTAAATGGGAGCGTTTCAAGAAAGGAGAAAAATGCAAAACAAATATGCTTCAATAATTAAAAAATAAAGAAAATGTGAACAAAAATGATGTCACAATCATTTCTTTAAGGCATGTGTGAGCTGTTAAAATGTGGAAAAAAGTGCAGTCACTGACCCCTTTAATAGTTCACAATGTCAGAAAATGTCTAAATGATTTCTGGGTCGTAGCATTTTTATTATTGGAAATATAATGGTAAAAAAAAAGAAAAATCAAGCAAAATGTATATATGAGGGAATATTTTAAGCTTTTACAATAGCAAAAGCAATTTCGGTCGCCTTTTCAGTGTCCTATTTTGGCTTTTTCAGTAACCAAAATGTAACATTATGCTTCTGTTAAAGTGCACACTAGTGTTTTTTTTTTTTTAGATTTGTATTTAGGAGCATTACCATAAAAGATGACAAATGGCTCCATTCAGATGCATCAGATTAACAAAAAGAGCCAGGCCCAGAGGAAATTTAAAATGTCACAACGGAAAAGAACAAAAGTGTTCTGTTTCCTCACTGGTTGCACCACTGATGGATTTTAAAATGTGTTTTGCTGTTGAAGCCTTAAATATTCAACAGGAATGCTTGCCTCCATTTCTCACATTAATCCGCAACAATATTTCTGCTGGCTGTGTTATAACATCCCACAGTGAACAAGTACTGAATGACAAGCTGCTAAAGCAGGCTTTTCACTCTAGTCTTATCAGCTCGCATGCTGAATGGAAAGAGAGGGGAGTGAGAAGTCCCAAGATATCCACCAGTGCTTTGTTTTACTGTGGAATAAGGAAACATCTGTACAAATAAGAACACATGCTCTGTTCTCTGTTTGGTTGCTAAGGGATTTTGACAATACCATTTTTAGGCAATGCAAATGACAGCAAACAATGCTATTTTAAGTTCTGGTTGCATTTTTTTTTTATTTGACTGATATCACACCAAGAAAAACAGTGAATTATTTGAGTGACAGACTTCATCGCTGGGCTTCCTTCAGTCACTGGAACATTTTTAATACCAGGTAATACTGTAGTTGCAGTAACTCCTTGCTTTGGACATTCAAACGTAAACTAGCAGGACAATTTCAGTCCTGGAGAATGCCTTTTTGACTATCTGAAAGTACCAGAGAGAACCTTCCACTGATATTGATGTAGAGGGGTGGGAATTGCCAGAGGTCTTACACTACAATACCATCCCAATACATGAGTCAAGATGCAATACTATCACAATACTTCAATTCCTTAAGTATTTAAGGATTTCGTATATATTCTATTTTTTGCCCTTATTCAATAACAAATTGTGTCCACAAACTAAAACTGTCAGTATCTGTTTCAAAGACAAAACTATTCAATCTAATCAACTCACCACGGTCACTTTTTTCCGTGGCTTTAGGATGTCAGTCCTCCATGGGATGGTGTGCTGCATACTATGTGGCATGGGCTGATCATTTTCTGTGGTACTGCACTTAACTGGTGAGGTGTTCAGTGGACGTTTGTCTCCCTGGCTTGTTCATTTTTGAGTTGGCTTTGTCATTTGCAGAGTTGCTTGATTTTTAACTGGCGCTGTTCTAGCTCGACCATTGCACAGTAATGATGCTTCCACTGAGATGTGTGGGCAGATTGTAGCATTCCACGTATTTTTTTTTTTTTTTATGTGGTGCTCTTTGCATGTTGAGTGGGTCATGTCAAAGTCTTTCCATTCCTCCTTGTTACAAAATGCAAAACAAAGTTCAGACATTTGACTTAAACTTTTCTGGGGCATTTCTCACTTCCTGAAATACCATAGATATTTTTACACTGCTGAGGTGAATAATCCAAGCTGACATGTACACTGCCTATAAAAAATATTCACCACCCTTGGATGCTTCAACCTTTATTGCTTTATAAAATGAAATCATGGTAAAGATAATGTGACTTTTTTGACAAAAAAAATTGCAAAAAAAAAAAGCTTCTTTCATGTCAAAGTGAAAACAGATTTTTACAAACTACTGCCATTTAAAATTATATAAGGTAAAGTAATTGATTGTGTAAGTATTCACCCCCTCAGGTCAGTATTTAGTAGATGCACCTTTGGCTGCAGTCAGCACTGAGTCTGTGTGGACATGTCTCAGTCAGAGTGGCACATCTGGACACTGCAGCTTTTCTCCATTCTTCCTCTCAAAACAGCTCAAGCTCTGTCAGGTTGCTCAGGGATCAGGCGTGAACAGCTCTTTACAAGTCCAGCCACACATTTGAGATCTGGGCTTTGACTTGGCCACTCCAGAACATTCACCTTGTTGTCTTGGCACTGTGTAGCTTTTGCTGTATGCTTAGGATCGTTGTCTTGCTGGAAAATAAATCTTCTTCCAAGCTGTCATTCTCTTGCAGATTTAATCTGACTATCCTCCAGAATCTGGTGATATTTTTGTGCATTCATGTTCCCCTCTACCTTTACTAACCTTCCAGGGCCTGCTGCTGAGAAGAATCCTCAGAGCATGGCGTTGCCACCACCATGCTTCACAGAGGAGACGTTGTGTTTGTGGTGATATGCAGCATTTGGTGGTCTCCAAATGTAGCATCTAGTCTGATGGCCAAAAAGCTCAGGTTTTGTCTCATCAGACCAAAGAACCTTCTTCCAAATGACCTTGGAGTCTCTCAGATGTTTTTTTGCAAATTCCAGGTGAGATTTCATGGGAGTTTTTTTCAACAACGGCGTTCTCTTCTCCACTCTCCATACAGCTTGGACTGGTGAAGAACCCAGGAAACAGTTGTTGCATGTACAGGCTCTCCCATCTGGGCCACTGAAGCTCTCAACTCCTTCAGAGTGGTTGTAGGTGTCTTGGTGGCCTCCCTCACCAGTCTTCTCCTTGATCGATGACTCAGTTTGTGAGGATTGCCAGCTCTAGGTGGATTTAGACAAGTGCCATACTGCTTCCATTGCTTAATGGTGGATTTAACTGAACTCCGTGGGATGCCCAGTGAGTTGGAAATCTTCTTGTAGCATCTCCTGTCTCATACTTTTCAACAGTCTTTTCTCTGAATTGCTTGGCGTGTTCTTTTGTCTTCATGTTGCAATTGTAGCAGGAATATTGATGAACCAGAGACTGGGCCTCCGAGACACAGGTGTCTTTATACTACAATCACTTGACACACATTAACTGCACTCAGGTGATCTTCGTTTCATTAACTGTGAGACTGGCGGCATCAACTACCTGGACCTCTGCTGAACTAGGTCAGTCACTTTAAAGGCGGTGAATACTTATGCAATCATTTACTTTTTCTTAAATAATTTTAATGAATTGACAGTAGTTTGTAATAATCTGTTCTCCCTTTGACATAAAAGAAGATTTTTTTCAATTTTTTTGTAAAAAAAGCAAAATTATTTTGACCATGATTGTATTTTATAAAGCAATTAAAGGTTGAAACATTCGGGGGGGGGGGGTGAATACTTTTAAAAGGCATTGTAATAGCTGTAATCAACTGTAGCATTCAAATCATTTAGCTACCAAAAGAGGAAATAGTTGTCTTGGTACCATTTTTGAGCCCGCGGCGTGTAATTTACTGTACCTAATGCAGCTTTAACAATTCCAGCTCTCGACTGTCAGCCCTCCCCTCCAGTGATAATTCTGAGCCCAGCTCCTCTGAGAACCACCAATGAGTCACATTGTGAGGCTCTTCCCAGAGGTTTTCTGATTTTACAACTGAGCCTTTCTCTTGTTTCCTTCATAATGCAAGGCAAGCAGTAGATAAACTCGAGGGCTCACCTGCTGTTAAATGTTCAAGTCTTTCATCTGGGTGTCACTCACTCATACAGCTAATTGCTAAGGGGTGACTACAGGCACTCTAGGATGTATTTCGTAATTTAAATCCACTGGATTTTAGTCCATTTCTGTGTAACAAAAACATTATGAACAGCATTCTGCCAAATCGTTCGTGACTTCCATGCTACGATTCACCTTCTAAAACATATACCTGAAAACTGAAAAGAGAACACCACATGTACAGAGGGGACGCTCATGCAACAAAGAGATGAACTGATAATTCTGCCCTCAGCAGCATTTCTGTCGTGCCATATGTGCTCTAACAGCCTGTGGGCTGCAACACGGGGGCTCTGAAGCCTAAAATAGGGTAGGCATTGTCTGATAAAAGAAGCCACAAACCAGAGTGGGATGGCAGAGAAAAATAGTAGCCATGCTCAGCTTCACAGCAGCAGACCAAATCTTTGTTGTTGTTGTTTTTATCATCTGCACTTCATGCCAGTGTACACGTTCCACTTTTTATTTTTTTTTTTTTTACAAGCAGTGCTTTGTTGCTTCCACCCAGATGTTTCACCGCAGACAGAAAGTGCAGCGTAATTCTCATAACACACACTAAAATGAGGGCTTCACTGCAGCGTTGTAATGTCGCAGAGTTTTGACAGTTGTTAGGAGACTTGTTTCCTGTCTTTGAGGGGGGGAAATATGTTTCTCACACACTGTCAGTAAATACGGTTTGTAAATTATCCCATGGTGTAAAGTTACTGTGATTAAAGCAGTTATCCCCAACCTTTTTTGCCTCACAGCTCACTAACACATCCAAATATGGGCATAAAAGCAAATCACACACTCACCTGCATGCTTGCAAAAGGGTTGCTGATAAACTCCTTTGCAGTCCGTGGGTGTTTTGTGGTCAGAGCATAATGCTCAAACTCTCTAACTATAACTGCTTTATTTATTTTTGGCGAGCTAGCTTCACTGCTAACTATGAAAAAAAAAGTTATTTGCTAAGACTGCCCAGACAAGTAGACAGAGAATAGCTGGTAAATTTTAAAAATAAAACACTTTGACAGTCAATACAGAGGAACAGAATACATTATAATCATTACCAGGTGGTCTGCGACCCACCACTGGATCGTGACACAGGGGCTGTGGACCACTGCTTTAAGGGGATCATTGACTGCACTATTTCCACATTTTAACAGCTCACATATGTCTTAATGAAATGGTTGTGACACATTTATCTTCCTCTTACATCAGTTAGCCAATAGCTGACTAGCTTCTAGCCTTTAGATTTTAGCCTCCTTCTAGCTTGGATGAGTGGCGCTGGTTCGCTCATCCACAGTCAATGGTGTATCTCGTGTTACTGCAGCCCATCTCCCAATAATTTTGCCGTGATTCCACAACATATCGCTGGCACCGCGCGCTGGGCAGCCCCAGGACAACTGACCAGACCCGGGACCCAAGGCTGCTGGCCGAGCCGAGGCGAAGGTTACCCGGCAAAGCTGCCAAGTTATGGGATCTCAAAGGGCAATGTCTCAATCTGCAGGATGCTACTCAACTCCTACGGCTAGCTGGGGGACTCCCAATCATGAGGTGGCTCCCCTATGCTGGCCATGAGAGCAGAGCGAAATCACATGGAGCCCCAGAAGATGGTGGGGGAGCTGGCCATGAGAGCCAGCAGCCTTGAGTCCTGGTGTAGGAACCACCTATACCGGGCCAAGTCGGTTGTTGTGACTGGCACATCGGTGTTGGTGATTTGCTGTTGAATCGTGAAATTATTGGAAGATGAGTCGGTGTGATACAAGGTATACACACATAGACAAAATTGTTGGTACCCCTCTGTTAATGAAAGAAAAACCCACATTGGTCACAGAAATAACTTGAATCTGACAAAAGTGGTAATAAATAAAAATTCTATGAAAACTAACCAATGAAAATCAGACAATGCTTTTGAATTGTGGTTCAACAGAATTATTTTAAAAAACAAACTCATGAAACAGACCTCGAAAAAAATGATGGTACCCTTAACTTAATATTTTGTTGCACAAACTTTTGAGGCAATCACTGCAATCAAGTGATTTCTGTAACTGTCAATGGGACTTCTGCACCTCTCAGCAGGTATTTTAAGATAAGATAAGAGATAAGATAAGCCTTTATTAGTCCCACAATGGGGAAATTCCAGGATTGCAACAGCACAGGGACAGCAACAATCAAGTAGACACAATCAAGAAGCAAGAGGCAAACAATCAAGAAGAAATCACTTTTTCAACGGTATAAAACATCAGTGTAAATACTTTAGCTCAGACCAACTAAAAAAATACAATTTCTGACCAATCATTGTCAATAATACACTCTAATAGTAGAAGTCTCAACATGAATTTTTCCAAAATCCAGGACAGTTTGTTGCAATATAACACAAATTTTTCTGCTGTTGCAATTTCTGAGACTTGGCTAAAAAATGGCCCACTCCTCATGAGCAAACTGCTCCAGTTGTCTCAGGTTTGAAGGGTGCCTTCTCCAGACGACATGTTTCAGCTACTTCCACAGATGTTCAATAGGATTTAGATCAGGGCTCATAGAACGCCACTTTAGAATAGTTCAATGTTTCACTCTTAGCCATTCTTAGGTGTTTTTAGCTGTGTGTTTTGGGTCATTATCCTGTTGCAAGACTAAATTTACTTCAAGATGGCGCCCACAGCGGTCGACATGGTGCTTCGCTGCGCTCTTTGTTTGTTTTTGTTTGTCAATTGTGTGTCTGCTTGCACTTATACCCGTGAAGAACTTTTAAATATCAGGACTTTGACCCCCACGGACCTCCTCCCAGTTTTTCTAGCCCCTGCCGCCGATCTGGTTTATTGTTTGGCTCGGAAAGTGAGACGGCGGAAGAGAGGAAGACGAGCGGGCGCTCTCGTACGACTTCGCAGGAGAGGCTCGCGAACGGCGCTGCCTGGCATATTTCTGTCCAATACCAACTCTCTCTCTAACAAGGTGGATGAACTGAGACTGCTGATGCGTTTTAAGGACCTCGCCTCCTCAGCTGTCCTCTGCTTTACTGAGACCTGGCTCCGGGAAAATATACCGGACAGCGCGCTGCGCCTCGACGGCTTCCAGCTCTTCCGTGCTGATCGTGACACAGAGCTTTCCGGCAAGACCACAGGAGGCGGAGTCTGCTTCTACATCAACTGTAGCTGGTGCTCTGATGTAACGGAAATTTCCAAACACTGTTCTCCTGCCTTGGAATTTCTTGTTATCAACTGCAAGCCTTTTTATTCCCCACGGGAGTTTGCTTCTTTTATACTGATCGCTGTGTACGCCCCTCCCGACGCGGACACGCGCGAAGCTCAGCGCGTGCTCGCGGATCACATTCAACACACAGAGCGGAGTTTTCCAGACTCGCTGATTATTGTGGCTGGCGACTTTAATCAGTGCAATCTGAGCCACGATCTCCCCCGCTACAAACAGTTTATTAAATGCCCCACCAGAGGATTAAACACACTGGATCACTGTTACACCACAGTGAAAGACGCATATCGCGCTGTCCCTCGAGCTGCGCTGGGATTATCTGATCACGTGATGGTTCACCTCATTCCCACATACAGACAGAGATTGAAGCTCACTAAACCTGTTGTGAGCACTACGAAGATACGGACCAGTGATGCTGAGGAGAAGCTGGAAACGTGCATGGAAATATCTGACTGGGGCATGCTTAAAGGAGCCACGCATGATCTGGATGAGTACACGGACACTGTGAACTCATATATCCACTTTTGTGAAGAGAACATTCTTCCATCACGCACCAGGGTGAGTTACTCTAATGACAAACCCTGGTTCACAGCTAAGCTCAGACAGATCAGGAAGGAGAAGGAAGCAGCGCTGAAAAGTGGAGACAGGGACTGCTACAGGGAGGTTAAATATCGGTTTAACAGAGAGCTGAAGAGGGCTAAATCTGTGTACTCAGAGAGACTCCAGCAGCAGTTCACTGCTAATGATTCGGCTTCCGTGTGGAGAGGACTGAGGCAGATCACCAACTATCGGCCTCAGGCTCCTAAAGGTCAGGATGACAAAGCCCTTTGTCAGAGACTGTCCCAACACTATGCCCGTTTTGACACCTCGTCATCTGTGTCCAACTCCCCCCCTCCCTCCAGCTCCACAGCCTCCACATTCCCTACTTCATTTAAGGCACCCCCCCCACCTCCCCCCCTCCCCTTATCATCAGTGAGCAGGATGTGCTCAAACAGTTCTCCAGACTGAACCCGCGCAAGGCCCCCGGCCCAGACGGCGTGTCTCCCTCCACCCTGAGACTCTGTGCGAAACAGCTGGCTCCTGTATTCACAGACATTTTTAACACCTCCCTTAAGTTATGCCACGTGCCATCCTGCCTCAAATCCTCCACCATCATCCCTGTCCCCAAGAAGCCACGGATCACTGGACTTAATGACTACAGACCTGTAGCGCTCACCTCTGTAGTCATGAAGTCCTTTGAGCGCCTGGTCCTGTCCCACCTCAAGTCCATCACCACCCCTCTCCTGGACCCGCTGCAGTTTGCCTACCGAGCCAACAGGTCTGTAGACGATGCAGTCAACCTGGCCCTCCACTCCATCCTGCAGCACCTGGACTCCCCGGGAACCTACGCCAGGATCCTGTTTGTGGACTTCAGCTCCGCATTCAACACCATCCGCCCCGCTCTGCTCCGGGACAAGCTGTCCCTGCTCAATGTGCCTGACTCCCTCTGCAGGTGGATCATCGACTTCCTGACGGACCGGAGGCAGCATGTGCGGCTGGGAAAGACTGTCTCAGACTATACTAGCATCAGCACCGGATCACCCCAGGGCTGTGTACTTTCCCCCCTACTCTTCTCCCTTTACACCAACTCCTGCACCTCCAGCCACCAGTCTGTCAAGTTGATCAAGTTTGCGGACGACACCACCCTCATCGGGCTCATCTCCAACGGCGACGAGTCCGCCTACAGGAGAGAGGTGGCCCAGCTGGCGTCCTGGTGCAGCAATAACAACCTGCAGCTGAACGCTCTGAAGACAGTGGAGATGATTGTAGACTTCAGGAAAGTCACTACTCCTCTGCCCCCCCTCACCCTCTCAGGCTCTCCCATCACCACTGCTGATTCCTTCAGCTTCCTAGGCACTACCATCACCAGGGACCTCAAATGGGAGCTGACCATCAGCTCACTCATCAAAAAAGCCCAGCAGAGGATGTTCTTCCTGCGGCAGCTGAGGAAGCTCAAGCTACCCACCAAGATGTTAGTGCAGTTCTACACAGCCATCATCGAGTCCATCCTCACCACCTCCATAACCGTGTGGTACGCAGGAGCCACTGCCAGGGACAGACTAAGGCTGCAGCGCGTCGTGCGCACTGCTGAGAAGGTGATCGGCTGCAAGCTCCCATCTCTCCAGGATCTGTACATCTCCAGGACCCGGAGGCGTGCTGGCCGGATCATAGCCGATCCCTCACACCCTGGTCATGTACTGTTTGCCCCCCTCCCCTCTGGTAGAAGACTTCGGTCCATCCATCCATCCATCCATCTTCTACCGCTTTTCCGGAGGTCCGGGTCGCGGAGGCAGCAGCCCAAGCAGAGAAGCCCAGACCTCCCTCTCCCCAGCCACCTGCTCCAGCTCTTCAGAGGGGACACCAAGGCGTTCCCAGACTAGCTGGGAGACATAGTCTCTCCACCGAGTCCTGGGTCTGCCCCGGGGTCTCCTCCCAGTGGGACGTGCCTGAAACACCTCAAGTGGGAGACGTCCAGGAGGCATCCTAATCAGATGCCCATACCACCTCAACTGACTCCTTTCAATGTGGAGGAGCAGCGGTTCCACTCTGAGCCTCTCCCGGATGACTGAGCTCCTCACCCTATCTCTGAGGGTGAGTCCAGCAATCCTACGGAGAAAGCTCATTTCAGCCGCTTGTATCCCCCTCATGGATCGTGACCTTATCGTGGTGGGGGGGTTTGCGTGCCCCAGTGATCCCAGGAGCTATGTTGTCCGGGGCAATTTGCCTCTGATAGGGTCTCCCAAGACAAACTGGTCCTGGGTGAAGGGCCAGACTAAGAACGATCCAACAGACTCTCATGATAAATTGTATATCAAGGATTCAGTGTACCCCGCCCGGTATGGGGTTACCGGGGCCCCACCCTGGAGCCAGGCCTGGGGGAGGGGCTCGAAGGCTAGCGTCTGGTGGCCAGGTTTCCACCCATGGGACCCGGCCGGGCTCAGCCCGAAGGAGTTACATGGGTCCGCCCTCCAGTAGGTTCACCACCTGCAGGAGGGATCATGGAAGTCCGGTGCTATGTGGATTAGGTGGCAGTCAAAGGCGGAGACCTTGGCGGACTGATCCCAAGCTTTCTAAACTGGCTTTTGGTACGTGGACTTCGGTCCATCCAGACTAAAACCTCCCGTCACATGAACAGCTTCTTCCCCTCTGCCATTAGACTGCTGAACACTAAGTGACTCTCGTGCACCATGTACAGCAGCTCAACCAGACTCATGTCAATCATCACTGTTTTCTTCCTGCATTACCGACTGCACTATATAGTTCTCCACAGTATCTGCTGCTGGCTAATATATATTTTAACTGTTGACCAGTATCACTTAATCTTATCCTACACTTTATTACATGTATAGTTTATTTCTCTTATCTTATCATGTTTAATGTTGCAGCATTGTACCGAGACAAATTCCTAGTTTGTGTACTACATGAACAATGGCAATAAACCTGATTCTGATTCTGATTCTGATTCTTCTGACCCATGACCTGTGACTGAGACCAAGCTGTCTGACACTGGGCAGCACATTTCTCTCTAGAATACCTTGATAGTCTTGAGATTTCATTGTACCCTGCACAGATTCAAGACACCCTGTACCAGATGCAGCAAAGCAGCCCCAGATCATAACAGAACCTCCTCCATGTTTCACAGTAGGGACAGTGTTCTTTTCTTGGTATGCTTCATTTTTGCGTCTATGAACATAGAGCTGATGTGCCTTGCCAAAAAGTTCCAGTTTTGTCTCGTCTGTCCATAGGACATTCTCCCAGAAGCTTTGTGGCTTGTCAACATGCAGTTTGGCAAATTCTAATCTGGCTTTTTTATGATTTGTTTTCAACAGTGGTGTCCTCCTTGGTCGTCTCCCATGAAGTCCACTTTGACTCAAACAACGACGGATGATGCAACCTGACACTGATGTACCTTGACCTTGAAGTTCACCATGAATGTGTTTAGAGTTTGTTCTGGGCTCTTTTGTTACCATTTGTATTATCTGTCTCCTCCTGCGGCCACGTCCAGGGAGGTTTGCTACAGTCCCATGGATCTCAAATTTCTGAATAATATGTGCAACTGTAGTCAAAGGAACATCAAGCTGCTTGGAGATGGTCTTATAGCCTTTTCCTTTAACATGCTTGTCTATAATTTTCTTTCTAATCTCCTGAGACAACTCTCTCCTTTGATTCCTCTGGTCCATATTTAGTGTGGTACACACCATGTCACCAAACAGCACAGTGACTACTTGTCACCCTTTAAATAGGCCAACTGACTGATTACAAGTTTGTAGACACCTGTGATGTTAATTAGAGGACACATCTTGGTTGAACATGTCCCTATGGTCACATTATTTTCAGTCTTTTCTAGGGGTACCATCATTTTTGTCCAGGCCTGTTTCATGATTTTGTTTTTTAAAATAATTCTGTTGAACCACAATTCAAAAGCATTGTCTGATTTTCATTGGCTAATTTTCATAGAATTTTTATTTATTACCACTTTTGTCAGATTCAAGTTATTTCTGTGACCATTGTGGGTTTTTCTTTCATTAACAGAGGGGTACCAACAATCTTGTCCACGGCTGTATATAAGACTCCTGGTACCAGTGTTAGCTGTGGGGCTAAAAGCTCAGGGGGTAATAGGCTACCTTTAGCACCCCTTCCATCTGCATTACAGACAGCTAGGCGGGCCAAAAATAGAACAGTGGGCAAAACTACGGGACGGCGGTGGGTTGGCTTTATCAAATCATGATGTATCAGATTTACCTGGAAGAGTCAAAAATATTTCTTATGCTTCTGGGAGAGAAAACTGGGACAAAAGCTGTTTTTTTCTTTAAGAAAATTGACTGTTTTGATAGTTTTTGGATAATTATGTGGCCAATAGACACATTTCAGACAGGTAAAAACTACCAACCATTTTTCAGTCAACTATATAAAGCCAGAACAACAAAGCAATGTTTGTTAAGCAGTCCCTCCAGGATTTTGTGGGATTTTTTTTTTTTTTTTTTCGGTAAGTTGCAGGGCTGTCCTTTGGGATTGCCTAAATCGCGCATTGGCCTGTGTCCAGACTGGAGATTCGCAGCTTTTAAACTCATTGACAAGATAGTAGTGACTTTTACCTCTAAAGTTGTATAAGCTGTTATAACACTAGCTGTAGTATTAGATTCACTCTATTTTGTGTCGTTTTATGGCATGTCTTCTCATGCGCACTCCAGAGACGGGGGTGCTGTAAGGCAGGTGGACATTTTTCAACACAAATACTTCAAACAAGTGGTAATTACGGAAACTCGAGGAGACGTTTACCGGCTGGCCAGGGGAGACATAAGAGGAATGATGTGGGAAAACTTGCAGGTGAGTGGTTATTTTTTTAAATCACGGACTGTTTTTTGCTGATGTGTTCAGTATATACTCACTGTAAACACGGACGTGGGCACAGTGCAGCACTGCATTTGACTGGTCAGACTGATGACGTACACGCTTGTGCGCTACTCAGGGACAAATTTGATTGGCGAAATTGGCAGAAGTTGACTACAATTGGCTAAAATTGCGGTAAAGTTGCGGTGATTGGACAAAATTCAAATTATGCAGGACCTGCCGAAGTTGCAGGAATTGGTAGAATCGCAAGATTGTAAAATCCTTAAGGGACTGATTAAGTAAATACAATATTGTATGATTATTTGTGAATGATTAAGACTGAGGTGCTGACTTAAAACAATTCAGTCCTATGTTTGTTTAAAATCTTTGATAAAATTGGTTTTCTCATCCAGTAACAGCAGTAGTAAGCACTTCCACCTCACAGCCAGAAGCATCATGGTTCAAAGCTGCAGAACCCCGTAATTAATGTTGTTGCTTTTGTTGGTCTGTTGCGATAAAAAAAAGCACATCGTTACTCTAAACCCTAAAAATTAACATGGCCATAGTCATTATGCTGCTCTCTAAAGCAGTGTTTACTGTCACTTCAGTTAACATAATTGAATGGCCAAATGTTATGCAAGCAAAGCCACCTGTCAAATATATTTTTCAGTTCAGATTAAATATTTGTGTTTGAGCCTCTCTGCTGCAGTTTGTCTTATGTAATTCTTTCTGGTCTAGTTAAAACCATTGGATCAGCCATATCACCAGGAGCTGCTGGAGTCCAGACACTGGCCTGGAAGGTGGAATGCAAAGAGCCCGAAATGCATTTTTAGACTGAAGGACAGATCCCCCAAATGGGCAATTAATCTTGACATAGACTTTACACCTCCTCAGCTCTCAGCAAGCTCTTCCGTGGAGGTGACCCGAAGGCCATAACTTTGAATAGGTCCAATGTCAGCATTGCTTATTTGACATAAAATTACCTTAACTTTAATACTGCTGCTATATTTAGTGAGATTTATGCACTGATGCTGGTCATGTTATCACAAGTGATGCATTTCTTCTGATACCCATTCAACTGTTGCTGATGAGCATTAGCACACATATTTGTATTACTTTTAAGACTGATAAGGAAAAGCAGCAGTGCAGCACTAGTACTAATATTCTGGGATATTTTACCTTGCTACAAAGTGTAGGAGCTATGAGAAGCTTTGATTGAATGGTTATAAATTATGTGCGTTACTGCCCTTTGTCCAGGGCCAGGGCAGAAAAGGGGATAAGCTACAGAAGAACGGCTGATTTCTTTTAAGTTAACCTTTCAAATTGAATTTCTATCACTTCCAGCTACAATTCTGATGGAAAAAGTATGGATATTCTTCTGAACTGACTGTTCCATGGAAGACATTGCAACATATCTTCCGTTATAAAAGTAGATTTCCTCAATTCCACTGATACCTTGGATGCTGCTATTCCTGACTCTACTTTAAAACACAAAAGTAAGCTGAAGTAAAGAATTTATGTCACGTCTGCACTTTTTTTAGCCCCCAAAAAGTAAAGAGCATGATTCATAAAAGTGAGGGAAACCTGTTTGCATAGAGAATGACAGGAGGAACTGTGCAACCTTGTCTGAATCCAAGCACAACGCATTCTGCCTGTAGTGGGCTCGCTGCGTCCCAATCACTGCCTCTGAATAAATCACAGAAGGAACACAGCTGGTTTCGCGACAACAGACTAAAGAGTTAGATGCCAATGATGAGAAAAAAGAGAACAGCAACAATTGTGGAACATAAAAAGCAGACGGGAGTGAAGGTGTGAATTAGATTTTTGAACAATGTCGGAAAGGAAGGGAAACAAAATGAAAAGGTGGAAATGAGGGGCATGGGAACGATGCCCTTTTCCAAACTTTCTGTACATTTTAGACTAAATAAATGTGGATTTTAACAATTGTTATAATACTTAGGATCAGAGAATGATTTATTGTCTCTGCCAAACAGTATCTAGCTACACAACCATGTAGGGCTGGGCGATTAACAACAATAACAACAAAACATCACATCTAACGTTTGTTACATATAAAGCTATGGTCACAAATATCCTAACGAATTGCTTCAAACATGGAAAGAAAGATTTTTGGACCATTTCATATGGCCTTTTTTAAGGTGGCCATAGGAGAATCTTGCATTTGTAGACTGTTCATAGGTTTGTGGCCAGGTCAATGGTCTTGTCCAAGATTTCTACGAACGCCCTACGAAAACCTCTCATCACAGGGTGGCCATATGAATGTCATAATAAGAACTACACAATGTTTTGGCCATAAGTATGCCTCAAGAACACCTTAAGTTGTTTATACGAACACTTTAAGTTGTTGTTGAGGGTCATAGGAAACGCCGTTCCCCATTCGTATGGAGATTTGTACAGCGTGCCTAAGACAGTATTGAGTCACTCATAAGGTGGAAGTACGTCATTCGTTCCACATTTGTGCCCAAAAAATGTGCCAATAGCTGTAAGATCTTCCTACCAACGACTTGAGAGTTGCACAAAAGTTTCCGTAAGATGGCAGTAAGTATGCTGTAGGAAGATCCCAAGGCACCCTTACGAAGAATGTAAGAACTCTAAGGCCATTGTATGAGAGTAAAGCACCTAATTTTAAAAAATGTTCAAGTTGCTCTTAGTATGAATTGAACGGCAGCTGTAAGAAACTATTCCCCCCCTCCACAAATATCTGCGAACTCCAGAATTCGTAGGAACTGAGAGATACTTACAAACCCATTGTTCGTAAGAATCTTTGTTATCGTAACTTTACTGTCATAATCTTGGGCATGTTGGGGTTTTTTTGTTTGTTTGTTTTGGGTTTTCTTCCCTCTCCCTGTTGTGTATGTGTTCATATGAGAGCTTCCATGTACAGCCCCTTTCAAAAACAGTCGCCTGCCTGTGCAGTCGCATGACTCCATAACCAGGAAGCAGCACACAGTCATATTTACCAGTGCTGTTTGGAAGCAGGAGAACACAGTACAAAGATTATAGTGGCTTGTACCAAAAATAAATGCAGTGTCAGTATACATAGTATGAGATAACTGGCTCTATATTTCATCTGAAAATGCCAAGAAAAGGCAAGCGAAGTGCATGGAAACTAAAATGGAAATGTTCCGAAGCTAAATTGCTGTTAGCTTCTAACTACTATCCACACCAGCTTGACCATTTTACAGTGAGAATGGATGACAGAACCTCCATTAGAGAGCTGTAATCCCTATGTGATGATTATATAATCATGACTGCATAAAAGACTCTCTGAACTCTAAATAGCAACCAGTGTGACTCACGTGACCCAAAAAACCTCAGTAGGTATGTATAAAAATACTGACTTCTGCACTGGACAATATTTAATTTGGTCAAATGTGTGTCAAATGACAGTAGGCCAATTCTATGTTATATTAAGCTCATTTAATACTGAATCACCAAAGTGATTTATTTACTCTTGTGTAATATTGCTTAATGACGAGCCTTGTCAGTGAACTATAAGGGAGAAGACAGGAGGAAAAAAACACAAAAAATTAAAATTGAGTGAAAGGTTCAATTAACCACAATGCTGATTTAAGTTCAAATTCACTAGCCCTACAACCAAGCATGTTCAACAGAGTCAGGCATTTTGGGGCTGGCTAAAACCTCAGTCCTTAATTGTGGGCATTGAGATGGTAGTTATCATCTTCCTGTTAACTCTGTGCTCACATGAAAAGGAGAGTTTCTCACTTCATCTCCGAACTGAAGGACTGATATGACTTAATATCAAGGCTTTGTGTATCTGAAATGTGGGTCCATTACAGAACACCTTGTAACTCTCTCTCCAATGCACAGCCTTTACAGGCAAAATGCTGGTGTAAATGTAGGTGTCACCCTGATACACCACATGTGGTCCCACATACTGAGGATAGGGATTAACTTGATGTTCTCAGAACCTACTCTAGCCATCCAAAATGAGTCATTTTCCATCTCCTTCAGTCACAGAATTTACTCACCATTAATTTAAACACACTTAAGGCTGGAGAAAAAGAACAAGTTGGTTTTTATGCTGCAGTCATCAATCAAATTAAGTCATGTACTCTTGCATGCATATCCACAACATTCTATTGAATCTGTTGCTCTTATTAATGCCATCCTACAGCCATTTCAAATCGATTCTTTCCCAAGGTCTATGAGGCCAACAACATATACCAAACACTGCTGCTTATTGATTTTCTCATCTTAACAAACCCTTCATGGATTCTCAGGACCAAATGTTATCCATCACTGCATGGCTTTTATATAGTTTTCCACATCCTCTATTCCTCAAATAGAGCTGTAAGGACCACCTTCTGACCATGCAGTGGTCCAGATGAGCGTGGACAATTTTCTCTGTTTGGCTCTTTGTTGTTGCACAGCCTTTCTTATCAGGAGCCAAGGTGAATAAATGACTTGAGCTTACTAGTTACCGACACCTGCGGTAATCACTGATCCTGGGTATATAGGCTTCAGTCTGGAGCTGCTCTGGGTAGGATCATCATGTGGTAACCCTCTCCTTGTGGCTGCTAATACATAGAGCTAAGAAAGTTCTTTGACTCCTATTCACCTTTGCTCTGCTCCTTTGCCCTTAAGGTGGATTCACACTACAGTGTTTGGACCGACTTTTACTGACGTTTTGGCAAATTGTCTAGCTCTGCTGGCAAAAGTTAGTGATAGTTGGTGTTTGTTGGCAAACACTGGTGAAAGTTATGTTCTTTTAAAATTTTCAGCCTGCTGAAATTTTGCTAATGTTTGGAAATAAACGTTTGTGAAAGTTGTGCTCAGTTTGTTAAAGTTCGTGAGCGCTAGGCTAAGTTATGCAGAGGTCACCTCAGTCAGCCTAAGTTAAAGCTGGGTTCACACTATAGTGTTTGGACCGACTTTTACAGACGCTTTGAGAAATCAGAGAAATACTCAGCGCAGGGCAGCTAACATCAGCGTCGTGCAACGCTCATGTAAAGAGGAACGTTTGTGGAGGCTTTTGTTCTGCTTTTGGAGTGAGCACATCTCCCATGGGCAAACATTTCAGTATTTATTTTCATTTTATATTCCTATGTAGTCACTTCTCTTCCCTGTTCATTCATTCATTCATCCATTCTTCTAAAAAAATAATACAATTATGGTTATAGACTCCCAACATTTCTTCGTAGGATCACTGGTCTCACCCTCAGAGGTAGGGTGAGGAGCTCAGTCATCTGGGAGAGGCTCAGAGTAGAACCGCTGCTCCTCCACATTGAAAGGAGCCAGTTGAGGTGATTCCCTGCAACTGAAACCGGACCACAAAATCCTGGAGAATGATTATGCACAGAGAAGAAAATTAAGAACAGTAAATTTCTCAAAGAGGAGATTTTTTTTTTTTTTTTTTTTTTAATTTGAGCTGTCACATTTTTGGGAGATTATATAGATTTTTCTTTTTTTTTAAATTCTCCCTTCTCTCCATTTCTCTTGCATCCATCCATGTCTGAAGTGAGTTTTGGTTTAAACACATCTGCTTCCTCCGGCATTTCAGTCCATGTTTTCCATTGGAGCATAAGTTAGGCTGACTTAGGTGAACTCTGCATAACTTTGCCGAGCGAGTGGCGGTAATGCACCTGTAAGCTGGTTGTCAACCACCAATCAAATCTAAAAGAAGAAGAAAAAGAACTTAGCCGAGTGCTCAGGAACTTTTATAAACTGAGCACAACTTTCACCAGTGTGTATTTCCAAATGTCAGCAAATTTTCAAGGAACACAACTTTGGCCGGCGTTTGCCACCAAACACCAACTATAATTAACTTTTATCAACTTTTGCCAGCACAGCCAGATGTTTTCCATAACGTCAGTAAAAGTTGGTCCAAACGTTGTAGTGTGAATCCACCCCAAAAGCAGATCCAGAATGGCAGGAAGCCTCCACAAACGCTGATCTTTACATGAGCATTGCCTGACGCTGATGTCAGCTGGCCTGCGCTGAGTATTCGTTTGCTTAAGTTAACCTAAGTTGGCAAAAGTTACACATACACTTGCCTAAGTTGGCAAATGTTTGCCAATGCTGAATGCAACACTGGTGAATGCTAGTAAAAGTTTTGCACTGGATTTAAAATAAACTTGCTCACAAATGCAATTTCGCCAATGGTTGGACTTTTTTCTCAGATTAAAAAAAAAAAAAAAAAATCTGTAAAAGTCGGTCCAAATGCTATAGCATGAACCCACCTTTAGGAAACCATACCAGCCTGCCAACCTGATGAGCACCCTCACTGGCTTCAGCATGCTAACCTCACTATTTGCTGCCTTTTTTTTTTTTTTACCTGGACTTCTGCTCCACCTCTGAAAGAAAACCAGAACCCAAGTAAGACTCTGACTCATTGCAAATACATAATCACCACCTTGCCTCCACATCAGCTCCTCTCCATGGTCCTT
The DNA here is from genome assembly GCA_020510985.1 of Pholidichthys leucotaenia. Lineage (NCBI taxonomy): Eukaryota > Metazoa > Chordata > Actinopteri > Cichliformes > Pholidichthyidae > Pholidichthys > Pholidichthys leucotaenia. The sequence goes on from CM035840.1 coordinate 261,755,457, forward strand.
CTATGTAAAACCCCTGTGTGGACCTGGGGCCTCATGTACAAAGGGTACTTACACAGAAAAAACATGGTGTATGGCCTTTTCCATGGAAAATTTCAGCTGTATCAAGAATGAAATGACTGTGGAAATATGTGCAGCCCCACGCCAACTTCATGGCTGGCATACGTACAATATGCTTCTGCTGTTATTGGTCCATTGGCAACAGTTAGAGGTGATGTTAGGAGACTGATAGTGACATGAAAATGATTGTACACACCAGAGACACATGATGAACAAACATCCAAGTGTGTGCAATTAGCGCAAAGACGTGCTGAAAATGCCTCTATCAATGGAGGATTAGAAGATATTGCAAATAGCGCAGTGAGAAGAGAAAGGGTGTTTTAGAGACAGAAGACTTTCTGGCTCAGGATGATGGCTGGGTTGACAGCTGGTTTTGGTTTCCACGGGCAGTCTGTCAAATGTGCCTGTGCACCCACAAATATCCCGTCTTCAAGGCTTTATTACAACTCAGTGGATTGAGTAAGTGATTTTCTTTTTTTGCTGATTAAACTACAGTTTCACAGCATTCTACCAAGCCCCTGATTACCTCTGTGTGTAAAGTATGCGGGCGGCAAGTAGGCGGCAGTGGCTCAGGAGGTAGAGCATGTCGTCTAATAACAGGATGGTTGGCGGTTGGAATCCCGCTGTCCCCAGATATCCTGCCGTTGTGTCCCTGGGCAAGACACTTCACCCACATTGCCTCCAGTGTGCATAACACTGGGTATGAATGTGTATGAATGTATAAAAATGTTCAGTGGTGGCCGGAAAAGCCGTTGGCGCAGATTAGCTGCCACGTTTCCGTCAGCCTGCCCCAGGGCAGCTGTGGCTGCAGAAGTAGCTTGCCACTACCATTGTCTGTTTGTAGTGAATGAATAATGTACCTATTTGTAAAGTATCTTTGAGTATATATGATAAAGCACTATATAAAATCGATGCATTATTATTAGTAGTAATGTCAATAAACACATTTGTAAAGTTTGAAATGCAACAGTCTCACCTTTTCCCTGGAGCACTTCATTCATTTACAATAGTAGTGTGTGTAATCCTTGTAAGTTGTATATAACTGTAACGGGTGAGATTTTCATTTTGGACATAAAATATGCACTTGCCGAGTCTAATATGATCTGCTTTCAACTGACAGGTGACCATGGCTACCCACAAAATATGTTCATATTGTCTTCTTTTACATGGCTGTTTTCCTTTATTCAATCAGCTGATCAACCCGACTGGTCACAAATTGATAGATTGATTTAATCGTTTAAAATAATATGGTATGAAAGATACAACATACATCTAAAAACAATGGGATGGGACAAGAAAGTGTGCATACTTATTTCCATTGTGGTCCATAAAGGAGATTGCATCTGGTCTCGTACCTGCAACCTTTTGCTTTGAAATCTGGTACCATAACTACTGAACTATACACCCTCCAGATTACAATGATCAGCTGACGCTTCTGAGGACAACTGCAGACATCAGTCTAAATATGTCAAAGTTAAATATTCTCCTTCTTATCCCTGTCTTAATCCATGAAACAATAAACCAGTCTTATAGGGCTGTGAGAAGGCTATTACCTGTATCCAGTGCTAATGCCGGAGGTCAGCATGCCAAACAAAATGTTTTTACCTGCCTCTTCCTCATTCAGAAGCACCTCTAACTCACATTCTTGACATGTTTCGGGACCCAGGAGACAGACACTGACACGGGTAAATTAGTGAACAATAATCATTATTATAGTGAAAGGGTGTGTAGTGCAAATGTGAGAGCGTGGAGAGTATCCTGGTCACTGGAGCTGAGCACTCTGGACGGAGACCCGGCAACCTTGGGAGAAGCACAGGTTACGTCCTGCTGAGAACCAGAGGCCGTGCAACGTGGAGGTGAAGGCGTCCGTGAACGTGCTGAGGCTTCCACCTGTGACTGTGGCGAGGACAGGTCTTCCAGAGACTCCGGCTGTGACACCACAGACCGGGACGATGACAAACCAGCTGATGACAAGACGAGTGATTCCACAGAATGTGGTGATGATGATAATCCAGCTGATGACAAGACGAGTGACTCCACTGAACATGGTGACCATGACAATCCAGATGATGACGAGGTGAGTGATTCCACAGAACGTGGAGACGATGACACGACTGATGACAATGACCCAAACTCCACCGGTAACGGTGGCCAGTACTCCTGTAACTGATACAGTAACAATTCAGGAATTTGTGGAGCAAGACGTACCGGTAGTCGTGGCGGTAGCGAACCGCTACGTGTGCGTGTTGGCGTTACCCCGTCAGCTGGGGACGCAGGTCCGCCGCCAGGGGGGTCCACCTGTGCACAGGGGTAGAGGTTGGGTGTAGAGTAACAAACAGCTCTCTTACGTGCTTGACTTTGAACAGAAGTCCTAGGCGAGGCAAGAGAGGTTCTTGACGAGGCCAGAGAGGTTCCTGACGAGACAGCTTCTGATGAGACAGACTCTGACGAGACAGTTTTTGACAAGACAGTTCTTGACGAGGTAGACTCTGACGAGTCAGTGTTAGACAAGACAGTTCTTGACGAGGCAGACTTTGACGAGTCAGAGTTAGACAAGACAGCTCTTGACGAGACAGTTTCTGACGAGACAAGAGAATACCTTGACGAGGCCAGAGAGCGGAGTTCTGGTTCTTTCTCTGACGAGGAGGACAGACGACTCCGTACTGAGCTCTCAGCAACGCTGGCTTTTAACAGCTGCTGATTAACACCTGTGGATCTGTGCGCAGCTGGAGATAATGATGCCAATGACGGCTCAGAGGCCGCCATGACAATTCTGTGAAATTCCATTAAATCCATTATTTTTGATCGTGGGTACAGGAGAATCAAATGTGCTGGGCTTGAATATATCTATTTGCATCTAATTACATATTCAAATGGAGGCATGTAAAGGGAGGAGTCTGGTATTTCCCCACGTGTGTTCAATTTCAAGCAGATTGGTATGTACAAAAGATAATGCGCTTGGATTCCTGGTCCTACGGATGGTTTCATGCATCTGTTTGGGGTTTTTTTTTGTTTTTTTGTTGTTTTTTTTTTGCTTACGTCATTTTCTTGATTTAAACGTATGTCATCTTTTAGTACAAGATCCATGCAAGTCTTTGTACATGAGGCCCTTGGACTCCTGGAAGGCTCCCAAGCAAGGATCTCTGTCTGCTAAATCCTCTCAGTCACAAGCCCTTTCTTTCATGCTACTCTTGCCCAACACATGTTTGAAACCCTGGCGTGCTATTCACTCTTATCCCTCAACTGTTCAGTTTAAAAAAAAAAAAAATGCCTTTAATTTTGTGTGTTTTTGGTGTGTACTGCAACTGGGTCCTCGCTCACTGAATCATGACAGACTATTGTACAGTGCATCTTGAGATACAGCTCACATTAAACTCTTAAAATTCTGTGGCACAACGGTGCACCCATCAGCATCCCCCCCCCCACCCCGGTGGCTCGTTTTTTTTGAAGAAAATATTCAGTTTGTATATCAGACATTCCAAAGGCTGTAACTAAAAGTGGTAAGAGATAATGGCTTACTGTCAATTAGAAAAATGTAGGATATGATCCAAAGTTTGAGATAAGAGTAAATTTATGCATCAAATGTGCATAATGCAACGGCAGCCCTATCAAATTGCATAACTATCGGTCAAAAGTGGACTTTGGACATATTTACACAAAGGATGGTTTTGTTTTTTTGTCTTTGTTTTTGTTTTTTTTGTTATTTATCTTCAAAGTATATGAACCAGAAAATCAGTAGAATGTACACAAACCGATGAAAATTGGTCAGACCCACCGCTCGTCATGTCTTCATTTGTCCATTTTTGTCATCCATGGTCCTTATTTCGTCTTCTGTCATTTTCGCTTTCTCTCCAACATCCAGAAACTGTCACATGTATGTCATGAACTGTTTCACCTCAGTTTTGGTTACATTACACCGCCGAACCGGCGCTATTGTTTTATGTTGTCACGTGCAGCTCCGTCGATGGCAGACGAAAGTGTACATGCTCCAAACCATCTTTTCCTGTCACAAAAGGTAGATATTTCACTTTAGAAGCTAAATAATCTCTTTTTAGATTCATAGTTGGCAAAATTTGGAGCGAACGCTTCCTCCGTGTGAAAATTTATATTGAGATGGAGCCTTTGTTTACATTCTCTTCTTTCCATTACCGGAAAAAATGTTTGCGACGGTTCGTTAGGTGAAGTCCTCCAGTCCTTTAGTGAAGAGCAGTAAGGTATACGTGTCTGACATCGTGTGATGTGAAATGTTTGGTACAACTGGGTTTTCTGTGCTTTTGGGACACATCACGTGACAGGCAGAGAACTGCGCCAGGGACAGCAGGTGACATTGAAGTCTTATGAAGCGGAACATCAAAGAGTTAATTTGCACCCTGCTTATCTATTTATTTAATTCACCTAGACCAGGGATGGGCATCTGCCGGCAAGTGGGCAACATGCAATCCCCACCCTCATTCAGTGCCACGCAACATTCCATTTCCAAAAATAAATTATTTATTCATATCATATTTGACCATATTGGGAACGGTGTTCTTAATTGCAATTATAGCGTCTGATAGCAGAAGGAGCTCTAATCAGAACCTTAGTGCTGCTCTGTGCCAGTGGTCAACTGAGAGTGAGCAAGAGTGAGGGAGTGGTGTGCACTGGAGCATCGGAGTCCATGTTAAGGCATGCGTAGCATGATGAGACCAGAAAAAAATAGAGCTGGTGATCAGAGGAAGAGTAAAGTTTTCATCAACAGTCTGCAACAGCAGTAAATGTCCAAGATAGACTTCTTTTAAAACAACATTAATGTCACTCAGTAGTGATCGGCAGGTGAAGCCTCAATGGAGCTCTGAGGCTTTCCTTCTAATTGTGCCAAAAAAGATTCAAAGCTTCAGTCTAAACATAGTGACATCTGGTGGCAAACTGAAGCCATAACAACCTCTCAAGAGTGCAACTGAAGCACTGACACTGTTAGCAATGTTTCAATCCCATGTAAGCAACAAAAATTCAGAGAATACAGTGTGCTCATTTTAATCTGCTGATGTTTTTCTTTATATACCGTGTATTTACACTGCTCAAAAAAATTAAAGGAACACTTTGAAAACACATCAGATTTTAATGGGAAAAAATAAGCTGGATATCTACACTGATATGGACTGGATAATGCGTTAAGAAAGAAAAGATGCCATGTCTTTTGATGGAAATACAAACACTCCAAAGCTTAAAGTGAAGAAATTGTGGCAGGCTAGTCCAGCTTACTCAGATTAAAAAGTGTTCCTTTAATTTTTTTGAGCAGTATATATATATTGTAGAGACTGGGTTAATCATCTCAGACTGGATGCAGAGGGTAAACAGAGGAGAAAAATAGCTAGGGAGATCATGGTGAGATAGCAGGAAGAAGGAGTTGGGGTAAGAAAGGATGAATGTATTGTGATGTTAAATGTCATGCAAATGTGAGATGAGCAGTTGGTATAAAAGGAGAACCCATGGTGTATTGAGACATGCTTTTCCTGTGTATGACTGATGAGAGAGTGAATAAAATCATCTGCTTCATGAATCAGTCTTGTTATTTACACTCTCCACACTGGTGACCCTTTGACGAATTATGGAACACGAGGCAAGAACCCTGGAGTCGGCCCGGATGGGAAGCCCCAGCGACGCGGCCAGCATCCCAGAGACGGCCCGGACAGGAACCCCCAGCAATGCGTGCGCTGTTTCAGTCAAACTACTGGACTTTTGGCTGCACAACCCGCGCTCTTGGTTCCACCACACCGAGGCTCAGTTCGCCCTCCGGGGAATAACGGCAGATGACACCAAGTATTACTATGTGGTTGCAGCGGTGGACGCTCGCACATCTCAGCAAGTAGCGAGCCTGCTCGAACAGCCTCCAGCCCACAACAAATATGAGGCTCTCAAGGCTCCGCTGACCCGACACTACACACTCTCGGACTGTGAGAGAGCAGAAAGGCTCCTGAGGCACTCCGAGTTAGGAGATGGTTCGGCGGTCGAACTAATGGAGAAGATGTTGGTGTTAATGGGCACGGACAGTGGGTATTTTCTGTTTGCCCACCTTTTCCTCTGAAACTTCCCAACAGAGGCGAGAGCGGTTCTTGCCAATTCGCCGTTGCTGGCCGCGCGTGACTACCGTGCACCAGCCCAGGAGGCAGATTGGATCATCCTCACCACCAGAGCCCTCACAGTGAACGCGGCAGCGTCGGAACCCAGCGAGACGACCAGCGGAGGCGAGGAGCCACCGACGGTAGTGGCAGCGGGTGCCAGGGAGCGCCAGAGCGCCAGAGCGCCAATGTTGCAGCATTGCACCGAGACAAATTCCTAGTTTTTGTACTACATGAACAATGGCAATAAATCTCATTCTGATTCTGATTCTGAGGGACACGGTCTGCTTCTACCACCGCCGCTTCGGAGAGAACGCACGCAGATGTGCGCCACCGTGCCAATTCAAGCGCTCGGGAAACACCAAGGCCGGCAGTCGGTAGCAGCTGCGACCACCGGTGAAGAGAACAAGCTGCTCTACGTGACGGTCTTGTGCTCGGGGAGGCGCTTCCTCGGACACCGGAGCCCAGAAGAGCATCATCCTGCCGTCCTACGCTGACTGGCTGGCAGGACCTAGCGGCCCCGGGCTGGTAGCAGTAAACGGCTCGGGCATTAAGACTTTTGGTGAGAGAACACTGACTTTATCCCTACACGGCCGTATGTACGAGTGGACTTTTGACATAGCGGCACTGAGTATCCCAATTCTGGGAGCTGATTTTCTGTGTGCACACGGGTTGCTAGTCGATGTTGCTAACAGGTGCCTGGTTAATGCAATGTCTTTTGATTCTCTTCCCTGTACAGCTCGAGGGGCCGGGCCAATAACACAAACCAGCGTCACAGCTCCAGGCGGTAAGTTCCACACACTGCTCACTCAGTTTCCAGCACTCACGGTCCCGACGTTTTCGGCGGCCATCGCTAAACACGGGGTGGAACACTTTATCACCACCACCGGGCCACCCTTTTTCGCACGACCTTGGCGCCTGGATGCAGCTAAACTGGCCATAGCGCAAGAGGAGTTTGCCAACCTGGAAAGGTTGAGCATCATCAGGCGATCAAACAGCCCATGGGAATCCCCGCTACACATGGTCCCTAAGGCTGAGGGATCGAGGCGACCGTGCGGTGATTTCCGAAGATTGAATAACGCCACAGCGCACAACCGCTACCCGATTCCCCATATTCAGGATTTTTCCATTCACCTCGCCGGAGCATGCATTTTTTCTAAAATAGACCTGGTCTGCAGTTACCACCAGGTCCCAGTGCGCACGTAGGACGTACCCAAAACAGCAGTAATAACTCCGCTTGGCTTGTTTGAGTTTTTACGCATGCCCTTCGGATTAAAAGGAGCGGCAAAGACATTCCAACGCATGATGGATGCGATGTTGTGCGATCTCCCGTTTGTGTTCGTCTACCTGGATGATATCCTGGTGGCCAGTGTGTCCGAGGACGAACACGTAACCCACCTGATGACGGTTTTCCGGAGGTTGGAGGAGCACGGGTTAATAATCAACCCGGCGAAATGCCAGTTCGGCGTGACGGGGATTGATTTTTTGGGGCACCGCTTCTCACCGGAGGGAGCGATATCCTTGCCCGACACAGTGCGCACCGTGGTGAATTTTCCCCGGCCTCAAGACGGTCATGGCGCTCCAAGAATTTTTGGGGATGGATAACTTTTATAACCGGTTCCTCCCCTCGCAGCTCAACGCATGCAGCCATTGTACGCCACGCTCAAGAGACGGAAACCAGCGGATAGAGTCGAATGGACTCCAGAGCGAGAGCAGGCGGTCTCTGAGGTTAAACCACCCCTGGCAAATGCCGCACTGTTGGCCCACCCAGACCCAGCGGCCCGGATAGCGCTCACAACCGACGCCTTGGACGTGGCCATAGGGGCCGTCGTGGAGCAACGTGTCGCTGGTTCTTGGCAGCCACTCGCTTTTTTCAGCAGGGCTTTGCGCGACAGTGAGCGTAAATACAACGCATTCGACAAAGAGTTACTAGCTCTCCACCTGGCCATATGCCACTTCCAGTTCTGGCTTGAAGGGCACAGCTTCACCGCATTCGTGGACCACAAGCTGCTGACGTTTGCGATGGCCACGGTTTCGGAACCATGGTCGGACCGGCAGCAGAGACAGCTGGCAGCGATCTCGGAGTTTACGACCAATATTCAGCATGTGTCGGGTAAACTGAACATGGTGGCGGACTGCCTGTCGCACGCAGCAGTGGCCCCGGTCTGTGTGGGGATAGATTATACAGCCATGGCCGCAGGGCAGATTAGCAATACGGACGTGCGCACACTCCAGTCTGGACCAACAGGGTTAAGGCTGGAGAGCAGAGTACTGCAAGATGGCAAGCCCCCCCTAATCTGAGACATCTCCACGGGACGCCCGCGCCCGGTGGTCCCAGGCACGTGGCGCCGCCGCGTGTTTGAGTCAGTTCATGCTCTGGCGCACCCAGGAGTGCGCGCGTCAGTCAAAATGGTGGGAGCGAAGTTCGTGTGGCCAGGCCTGCGCAAACAAGTGAAAGAGTGGGCTGCAGCCTGCGTAGCGTGCCAACGAGCCAAAGTACACAGACACACGAAGGCTCCTTTGGGGCCATTTCATATACTGGCTAAGAGGTTCGACCATGTTCATGTGGACCTCGCGGGCCTCCTCCCGCCATCGCAGGGGTGCACGCACCTTCTGACAGTGGTGGACCGCACCACACGCTGGCCAGAAGCAGTCCCGCTGGCGGCAACCACATCCACGGACGTGGTGCGTGCTTTTTTGACGACATGGGTGGCGCATTTTGAAATCCCGTCGGACATCACATCTGATAGGGGCCCTCAGTTTGTTTCCAACCTCTGGTCCATGATGGCCCGCAGCCTGGGTGTTGCAATTCATCGCACAACCGTGTACAACCCACAGGCCAATGGGTTACGCAAGCGTTTTCATAGGTCACTGAAAGCAGCACTCAGGGCTTCGCTGACGGATGCAAATTGGGTAGACCGGTTGCCGTGGGTTTTATTGGGGTTGCCTTCCACACCAAAAGAGGATTTGGAGGCTTCCCCAGCAGAGCTTGTTTTTTCTGAGCCACTGCGGCTGCCCGGGGAACTTTTGCCAGATAATCTCGGGCCGGACAGCTGCCCGTCTCAGCGTTTGCAGCATAGTGCAGACACCGGCACACTGCCGGGCCCAGCCCACCACTGTTTTCCACGCGCTTTTGTGCCAAAAACTTTGAAGAACGCGGCGTTCGTGTTTGTCAGGCACGATGCCCACTGCCCTCCATTGCGCCTACCCTACGATGGCCCGTTCAGAGTGCTGAAAACAGGGAACAAACATTTTTTGTTAGACTTGGGGGGTCGTCAGGAGAAAATATACATCGACAGACTTAACCACTTGCACTCCGGGCAATTTTCCTAAAAATGCCAAAAAATAACATGCCCAAAGTAAATCGAAAGCTGTTATTCAACCCTTTGCAGCATCTTCATGGGGTTGGTCTCATTTAAAAGAAAACACTTTGAATTTTTTGGCAAAAAAAACATAATCTCTCTACGTGCTCCGGCCACTGAGTTACAGTCATCTAAACATACTGAACTTGAAGAAAAAAAATTTGGACAGTGTTTTTTTGGATACAAATGCTTGTAAATAACACACAACTGTCCGATCCGGCTGGAAAATGCAACAGAAATGTAGAACCAAGTGTTATCCAGCTGAGATCCAAATTTGGTAACAATACCACAAAAAATGAATATTTTACACAGCTTTGTTCTCAGGCTGTTCCCAGGCGTTTTGGAACTGTGCCAAATTGTGCCAAATGGCACAGTTTGGAAAAACGTCTGTAACTTTTGAATAATTCAATGTAGAAGCTTCATTTTAGGCTCAGAGGAAAGGTCACACTCAGGGCTGTGTCTGTGTGTGTGTGTGTGGGGGGGGTCGTCCCCCCCCGCTACCAAGGACAGAGTTCGGCCCTCGCTACATGGCAGATTACACTCGTTGCATGTTTCCACAGCAACGCTGTCACAGCGGCTCCCCCCCCCCGCTACTGTGTGTGTGTGGGGGGGGGTTGTTCCCCCCCCCGCTCGCTACAGAGGATGGACTTTAGCCATCGCTACACAACGGATTAGCCTTATGTGGTGATGTAGGACAGCAGTGCATTCACCGCGGCTCCCCCCCCCCCTCGCTGCAGAAGAATAGCGGGGGTGGGGGGGCGTTCACAGCCTGTACACTGCGAGCAACCCCTTGTACCGCGGCGCACGAACTTCAGACTTCGTGAACCGCGCAGCTGTAATTTACTGATCGGTCAAAAGTCATTTTGGATTACAATTTTCAGGGATAGAGAATAATTTAGCTTATAACACCTTACCTCTTCACAGCGGAGTCTTGGCGAACTTGTCTTCCTCATTGTCAGACGAACGCGACGCTGGTCCGCTCTGGTTCTGGTCTCGCGACTCGATCAAAACATAATTCCATTATTGCGGTTTTGTGCTTCCATGATTGCGGTTTTTGGCAAACGATTTTTCAAAACAAATAACAGTAGTAATTAAAAAAAGACTGGCGAAGGCGTGTGTGTCACTCAGCCTTCGTCGTCAGCCTCCGTCGGTCTATAATGACCATGGAAGAAATCATAACGTCTACTCTGCTGGAACCAATGCAATATACACGAATGGCACTCCCTGTCACACAGGTTTCATTTGTGGATGGTCTCCATGCTGCTGGGTCTGTGGAGCTCTTCCTGTGTCCTTTTTTGATCCGCTGCAGCAGCCAGTCTTCACCCAGCCTTAAAAAAAACAGCTAACGAACTTCTCTGCTTCAATTGGCTCACTGCATTCAAAGCATTGGGAGGCGGGTCCTCCTTCCTAGGTTTTCATTCATTGGTTCTTCAAGGTTTCAGAAACCCAATTCAAGGCTCTTATTAGTCGAATGAGAGGTCAATCAGATGAACTAATCTGTTCGCGGCTGTGTTTGCAGATTTTTTTTTCAGTGGCGCTTGGAGGCCACACCACCTACATCACCACCATCATGCGTCATGCGTCCAAGCGCGCACGAGGGCGCACGAGAGCGCCCTCGTGTGTCTTAGGACGCAGAGACTTGCCCGCCCGCGGAACAACGGAGTGCAAGTGGTTAAGCTCGCCTTTGTAGTGGCGGACGTGCAAGTGCTGTTGTCTCAGGCCCCTCGGCGTGGAAGACCCCCACTGAGAACTCCCCAGGTAAATGATTCATCAGAGCAGCCACACGGGCAAATCGAAGCTTCCTCTCCCCTCGCCATGGCCCACCCACAGACAGACACACCCCCAGGAGCCCCCCGCTTGCACAACAGCGCCGCGGAGGCAGTAAACCCCCCTTACAGCAGATATAGGAGGAGACTGAAGCCAAAAGCATGTGAGGACTGAAACTCTGTCTGAGATTCGGGGTGGTGGGGGGGCGTGTTGAGACTGGGTTAAACATCTCAGACTGGATGCGGTGGGTAAACAGAGGAGAACAATAGCTAGGGAGATCATGGTGAGATAGCAGGAAGAAGGAGTTGGGGTGAGAAAGGATGAATGTATTGTGATGTTAAATGTCATGCAAATGTGAGATGAGCGGTTGGTATAAAAGGAGAACCCATGGTGTATTGAGACATGCTTTTTCTGTGTATGACTGATGAGAGAGTGAATAAAGTCGTCTGCTTCATGAATCAGTCTCGTTATTCACACTCTCCACTATATATATATATATATATATATATATATATATATATATATATCATCATCATCGGCTGTCACTTGTAGTCGAGTATGACTGTCCTCCCTCCCTCTTGGTCCTTGTGGGTCTTCAGGTGGGCATAGAGGCCAATTCTGGACCCGATTATTCTGCTGCAATGTGGGCAGGGGAATGTAATGGTGGTGGGTTTGGGTTGGTCCTGTTTGTTGGTTGCTCTCTCCTTCCTGAGTCTGCATTTGTCTTGTACAGCATGATGAAGGTCAGCGTTGTACTGTGCGGCACCCTCATGGACAATGTTTCTCCAGGTCGTCCTGTCGGTTGCCATATTTTCCCAAGCTTTTAGGTCTATGTGGCACTTCTTTAGGTTTGTTTTTATGTTGTCCTTAAATCTCTTCTTCTGGCCTCCTGGAGCCCGCTTCCCTTCAGCTAGCTGGGAGTACAGGACTTGTTTTGGGAGGCGAGAGTCAGGCATTCGGATAACATGGCCAATCCATCTGAGCTGGTTTTGGGCAATGGTGACAGTGATGGTGGGGAGGTTGGCCTCCTCCAAGACGCTGGTGTTGGTGCGTCTATCCTCCCAACTAATCCTGAAGATTTTTCGGAGGCATCTCTGATGGTATGCCTCAAGTGCTTTTAAGTGCCTGCTGTATGTAGTCCAGGCTTGGAGATTGCGGTTCTCAAAGACTCTCCTCCTTAGCCTTGAAAAAAGCCCCACTGGCACTACTGAGGCGGTGGTGTATTTCATCATCGATGATGGCTTTTGATGAGAGGAGGCTGCCAAGATATAGGAAGTGGTCCACATTTTCCAGTCGGATGTTATCAATGGAGATGTTTGGGGGTATAGCAAGTGTACTGCAGTTTGATGATGGCTGGTGGAGATTTGTGTCTTTTTTATATTGACGGCCAAACCGAGCTGTTTGTATGCTTTGGCAAAGGCAGACAGGATGAACTGAAGGTCCTCTTCTGAGAGGGCTACAAGAGTGTTGTCAACTGCATACTGCAGCTCCATGATGGATATGGTAGTGGTTTGACCTTTAGCTCTAAATCGGTTGATGTTGAGAAGTTGACCGTCGATTCAGTACATGATTTTGACTCCCGGGGGCAGATGTTGGCTCGTGAGATGGAGAATAGCAGCAATATAGATGGAGAATAGTGTTGAAGCGATGACACATCCTGTTTGACTCCCGTGTCAACCCTGTAGGGTTCTGTTTCGCCTCCACTGCCACTGAGTACCGTGGCAGACATATTGTCATGTAGCAGTCTCAGTACCCGGATGTATTTTTCTGGGCAGCCAATCTTTGCCAGAACCAGCCAAAGGGCCTGACTGTTTACTGAGTCAAAGGCTTTGGTAAGGTCTATGAAGGCCATGTATAATGGTAGATTTTGTTCCCGGCACTTTTCTTGCAGTTGGCGAGCAATGAAAATCATGTCTGTGGTGCCTCTGTTTGGGCGAAAACCACTCTGGGACTCAGGAAGAATGTTCTCTGACAGGGGGGTGAGTCTATTGGCCAAGACCCAGGCAAAGGCTTTCCCTATGGTGGACAGGAGAGAAATGCCACGGTAATTGCCACAAACTGCCCTGTCCCCCTTTTTAAAGATGGAGACAATCAAGGCATCTCTGAGCTGTGCAGGGATTTCCTCTACTTCCCATATTTTCAGGAGTAGGACATGGATGTTCTTCAGAAGATCAGGACCGCCTTTCTTCAGGACTTCTGCTGGGATGCCGTCAGGTCCAGCAGCCTTGTTGTTTCTCACCTTCCTGATGGCGTCCTGTACCTCATCCAAGCTAGGTGGTTTCCCCATGCTTTCCTCTATGGGCTGTTGAGGGAGTTGATCAAGGGCCTCCATCTCAGGAGTGGTGTCCCTGTTTAAGAGGTCCTTATAATGCTCTTTCCACCTATCTGCAATTGCCTCCTTGTCCTTCAGAAGCAAGAGCCCATCTTTGGAGCAAAGGGGGGTTAGGCAGTGGTGGCTGGGGCCATATACCGCTCTTGTGGCATCAAAGAATCCTCTCGTGTCTCCAGAGTTGGCAAGCTGCTGGATCTCCAGGGCCTTCTTTGTCCACCACTGGTTCTTCAATTTCCTAACAAGTGTTTGTACGGCTGCCTTCGCTTCGGCATGGGCTGCTCTTTTAACCTTGTAGTGAATGTTGCTTTGCCAGGTGATAAAAGTTTGCCACTTGATGTCGATGAGCTGTTGGATCTCACTGTCATTCTCGTCAAACCAGTCTTGATGTCTCCGATTTTTATGGCCGAGGATGCTTTTGCAGGAGTCCACGATGGCAGTGGAAAGTGTGCTCCAGTGTTTTTCAGTATCTTCTGGGTCTGTTTGGGCAAAGCTGCCCTAAGAGTATTCTACAGCTGTTGTTGGTAGATAATGTCATCCAACAGCATGATGCTAAGCTTTGGCTGGCTCTGCCCTTTCTGCAACCTTCTTTTCCACATTAAGCGGATAGACATGATGGAGCGAATGAGACGGTGGACAGTCCAGCAGTCATCTGCACTGGTCATTGCTCTGGTGTTAAGGACATTGCGGCGATCTTTGGAGCGGACTATGATATAGTCAATGAGATGCCATAATTTGGAGAGGGGATGCATCCATGATGTTTTGAACTTAGTTTTCTGACGAAAAAGTGTGTTGGTGATGACCAGGTTGTGCTCTGAGCATTTAGTTAGCAGTAGTATGCCATTGGAGTTTGTGTTTCCAACCCCTTCTCTCCCCAGCGTGCGGCTCCATAGATGATGGTTTCGTCCCACTGTGGCATTAAAGTCTCCAAGCAGGTGTAGGATGAAGAGCCTATAAAATTATTTGTCATAAGGTACAGGAATTATTTATTTTATTTAATAGTGGGTGTGAAAGGGGGCGGAGTTGAACCGTCACTTCTACACCCGCTAAATTAAATAAAAGCACTCGTAAAAGGGGCACCAGTCCTAACGGACAATAAAATTAACTTTAATTTTAATTAATTTTGTACCTTAAATTACTTAATGAATCAGTCTCAAAGTTTCAGTGAGTTTTTGTCCTGCCGTGATTAGGAAACCTGTATATGCGAAAGGAAAACGCTTCAACTGCTCTTATTCACTCTTTATTAAAATCATTCAGGTTACATGGCATGGCATTCAAATGATGAATAAACAGATTCAGATGATGACAGCGTAAAATATCACATCAACTGATATTGAGTTCCTGAACATAAAATCCAGCATTACACCTCTGCAGAACCAAGGAGAACTAGACTTATGTTTCAACAGTAAATGAGGCTGGAATGTTTTAACAAAACATCGCAATTTTATGGGGAAAATTCATAAGCTAATTATCTAAAAATGACTCCTGAATTAATCTACAAAATTTAAGGGCAGTTACTTAAAAATGACTGAAAGTTTTCATTCAGTTTACAGTTCTATCCTGTGGCTGAGACTAATTGAGCCCTGAAATACGGGCCATATTCAATTGTAATTTAATTGTTAGGACATCACGTTTTAACCCAGAAATAGGAGAAATAAGTCTCACTCACACACGGCCGTAGGTCCAAATCCCGCTGGTCGGTACCGCTGGGTTTTTTTGAAGCTCGGACGTCGGGAGGAAGCGGCTGCTTTCCTCACTCACACCCGTGGGGCGATAACTTAGCTGGGGGGCCCTTCAAAGAGACATTTGCAGCCGTGGGTGGTTTTGTCTCAGGGCGGCGTGAAAAGTCCTTGGGAAAAGAATCCAAATTTGGGGTCTCTTGTAGCGGGATAAGACCAAAAAAACTGAAGGAAAATCTTCTCAGTCTCTTCACTTTAACTAGGCAAATTAAAGGTCCACTTTAATGGCGTGAAAAGTCATTAAAAAAAGTGTTAGAAAAGCATTTACTAGGATAAGAATGGCTTCTGAGGTGAAGGAAAAAGTTTGAGAATTTGATTCTCTAAAAAGGGACGAGCTCTAAAGAAAAATGGTTTCTCCTCAGTTTCCAGAATATAAGAAAAGATTTGACAAACACACAGAGAATAAAATAAAACTTAACAGGGCCTTGAAACGGTGGAATAAAATCTTCTTCTGAGATCTAGATTACTATTCTGCTTCTTTAATCTTAATTTAGTTCCTCTAATTCTTAAAATCTTTCTTTCTTCTTTCTGCGTTTCTAATTCTTAATTCTATTTCTAGCTAATCTTCCTGCCTGTTGTCTGATCTCTGACTTTTTCAAAACTCTCCTCTGTACTGTGACTGTTAACCTGGTAACTCAAATCTAACTTCTGTCTTTTAAAGTTACCTCGCCGGGTCGTAAAACTGATGAGGTCAGTCGTCAAACGACCAATCTACTCTTTCAGAATCAGTTTGAAATGGCTGTTATCCAATGTGAAAACATTTCTTTGTTTGAGAGCAGCCAACCAAATGACGACACCATCCCATGAAATTTCAGAGGGAAAAATCAACACTCAGTCAGTTCTTATAAGATAAATGCTCAATATAAAATCTAACTAAATTAAATGACTTGGCTAATATATGGTGATCATGCATTTATACCATTACTCCAATAACACTCATGAATATAACATTTCTTATACATAATTATAATACATGCATTCACATTTAGATCAAGATTAGAACAGCAGAACATGCAGCAAACCATGGTTGGTGATAAGAGGGATGATTTTCAGTGTCCTTAGGATCCAGGATAAGCTGAAAGAAACTTAATATTTAGAACAAATTAAAAGTCATCCTACGTACTGAAAACACATTCCGTAGGTATCTGCTAGGAGGTACTGTTGAGCTGTAGATGAGTTCCTTTATTATCTGGCGAAAGTACCTGGACAGCATAGCCCATAAAACCGTCAGATTAAGTGGTTTATGACTCTTTTAAAAACATTGGTTTCCTGTGAAAAGGTACGTTATCAAATGCAGTGTTCATGTTGAGAGGTCTGGTCTCCTGAGTTTTATGTTCCTTTGAGCCTTTAAAAGCAAACTCTGATCCTTACAATCTCTGCAAGCGACAATTGTTTACATTGGGGTCCTGGGAAAGCAAGCATCTTTGGTCAGGCCTGGAAGAAGCCTGCATGAGTCGGCATAAAAGCCAGTGATATTCCTGAGAAGGCAGAAAGGTGATATTCCTGTGTAATGAATAAAATGAAATTCCTGTAAACTGGAGAGAAGCGATCTTCTGTCTCGGTTTTGAGGAGGACGATGATGCTACACAGGATTAGTTTATCCTCCTTTGGGACTTCAGATTGTATTTTGTCCAGGTCAGCATAGAAGGCCTCCTTTACTTCATCCTGTGCATCAAGCGTTGGAGCGTAGGCACTAATAACGGTGGCCATTTGACTGCAGGCAAGCATCAGACGAATTGTCATTAGGCGCTCGTTGATGCCCACAGGGAATTCATGGAGGTGGTTGATGAGGCAGTTCTTAATAGCAAATCCCACACCATGGATTTGTGGCTCATTTGCAGGCTTACCCTTCCAAAAGAAAGTATACCCGCCTTTTTCCTCCTTCAGCTGCCCTTCATCAGCCAGTCGGGTCTTGGAGGGTGCTGCGATGTCGATCCGGAACTTCCTTAGCTCTCTGGAGATAATGGCCGTTCTCCTTTCAGGTCGATCACCGGCTTGGCTGTCCATAAGGGTTCGTACATTCCAGGCTCAAATATGTAGTTTTGTATGTTTCTGACCGCATGGTGGTGATCCCTCTGGATGCGATATTCCAGACAGGATTTTGTGAGGCAGGCTATGTTTGGGGTACCTTCTCTAACCCCCTCCCCTACTGGGGTGAGCAGAGAGGATCCTGAATAGGGCTGCTCAGTCATGAGTGCAGCTGCCGAGAAGCTCTTTCTGCCTCAGTCCAAGAGCTTAACGACTGTATCAAGCACCCATCGCCTGTGTTCCCGGTCATGGCTAAGAACTCCCAGACTTCACTGTCCTGTCCCCGTTACCACTTCCTGATCGCCATAGGAGTTTGTCTTGTCCAAGATGTAAAGTGGATGGGCTCCCTTCGGGAGGACGCCTGCTCTTGACGTCTTTTATCGTGGGGAGACTGATGCACCTGCAGCCACCACATGGTCCTTAGCAGAGAGGGGCCTGAATCCAGTGGCATGGAATCCAAGACGACTGGAGACCATTCTCTGTTGCAGCCTTCATCCGCCTTCAGTGCCGTTGTGACTCAATGGTGTCATCCTCCGCCACTCCCGCCGTTGAGGTCTTTCTTTCTTTCTTTGGATCGCTCTTGGTCTGGGACCTCCCCCTTGACCTTACTGCAATGGGTGACCCTACCAGGAGCCAAAAGGCCCCCGACGGCATCGCTCTCTGGATCATTGGAACACACAAGGTTCTCCACCGCCACAAGGTGGCGATCCATGGAGAACATATATACACACACACACACACACACACACACGCATGCATGCACGCACGCACGTGTGTGTATATATATATATATATATATACAGTGGGGCAAAAAAGTATTTAGTCAGCCACCAATTGTGCATGTTCTCCCACTTAAAAGACGAGAGAGGTCTCCAACTTTCATCATAGGTATATCTCAACTATGAGAGACAAAATGAGAAAAAAAAATTCAGAAAATCACATTGAAAGATTTTTAAAGAATTTATTTGCAAATTATGGTGGAAAATAAGTATTTGGTCAATAACAAAAGTTCATCTCAGTACTTTGTTATATACCCTTTGTTGGCAATGACAGAGGTCAAACATCTTCTGTAAGGCTTCACAAGGTTTTCACACACTGTTGCTGGTATTTTGGCCCATTCCTCCATGCAGATCTCCCCTAGAGCAGTGATTTTTTGGGGCTGTCACTGCAACACAGACTTTCAACACCCTCCAAAGATTTTCTATGGGGTTGAGATCTGGAGACTGGCTAGGCCACTCCAGGACCTTGAAATGGTTCTTACGAAGCCACTCCTTCATTGCCCGGGTGGTGTGTTTGGGATCATTGTCATGCTGAAAGACCCAGCCATGTTTCACTTCAATGCCCTTGCTGATGGAAGGAGGTTTTCACTCCAAATCTCACGATACATGGCCCCATTCATCCTTTCCTTTACACGCATCAGTCGTCCTGGTCCCTTTGCAGAAAAACAACCCAAAAGCATGATGTTTCCACCCCCATGCTTCACAGTAGGTATGATGTTCTTTGGATGCAACTCAGCATTCTTTATCCTCCAAACACGACAAGTTGAGTTTTTACCAAAAAGTTCTATTTTGGTTTCATCTGACCATATGACATTCTCCCAGTCCTCTTCTGGATCATCCAAATGCTCTCTAGCAAACTTCAGACGGGCCTGGACATGTACTGGCTTAAGCAGGGAGACACGTCTGGAACTGCAGGATTTGAGTCCCTGGCGGCGTAGTGTGTTACTGATGGTAGCCTTTGTTACTTTGGTCCCAGCTCTCTGCAGGTCATTCACTAGGTCCCCCCGTGTGGTTCTGGGATTTTTGCTCACCGTTCTCGTGATCATTTTGACCTCACGGGGTGAGATCTTGCGTGGAGCCCCAGATCGAGGGAGATTATCAGTGGTCTTGTATGTCTTTCATTTTCTAATAATTGCTCACACAGTTGATTTCTTCACACCAAGCTGCTTACCTATTGCAGATTCAGTCTTCTCAGCCTGGTGCAGGTCTACAATTTTGTTTCTGGTGTCCGTTGGCAGCTCTTTGGTCTTGGCCGTAGTGGCGTTTGGAGTCTGACTGTTTGAGGTTATGGACAGGTGTCTTTTATCCTGATAACGAGTTCAAACAGGTGTCATTAATGCAGGTAACAAGTGGAGGACAGAGGAGCCTCTTAAAGAAGAAGTTACAGGTCTGTGAGAGCCAGAAATCTTGCTTGTTTGTAGGTGACCAAATACTTATTTTCCACCATAATTTGCAAATAAATTCTTTAAAAATCCTTCAATGTGATTTTCTAGATGTTTTTTTTGTTTTTTCTCATTTTGTCTGCCATAGTTGAGGTATACCTATGATGAAAATTGGAGACCTCTCTCATCTTTGAAGTTGGAGAACTTGCACAATTGGTGGCTGACCAAATAGTTTTTGCCCCACTGTGTGTGTATATATATATATATATATATATATATATATATATATATATATATATATATATATATATATATATATATATATATATGTGTGTGTGTGTGTGTACGTATAGTGACAATATGGTGATTAATAATTATGATCAGGTATAAAAATTATTTAATTTGTATTAATGTATTGGGACCTGAGATGAACTCTGGGTCCATACACACACAGAATAAGTTAATAAACACTCGTGGGTCACCAGCTCCTCTCTAAGGAGCAATTTTAATCTTTAACTTTACTTTATACCTGTTTTATCACTCAATAAATGAATTAACGATCAGTCTCAAAATTTTAGTGAATTCGATACTGGGGACTTTAAACCAGACTCAGAATGAAAAATTCCCAACAACTTCTCTCATTTTCACATATTTATCAAATGAAATGATGATTAAAAGACATTGCAGTGATTTCATTAACCATGAAATTAAACTTGTAAATGATAGATTAAAACTGTTAATGTTTGCAGAACCAGGGTTAAAATTTAAGCTGAATTTAGATCAGTTTGAAGTTACAGATTATGGAAAACATAATGCAAATTTATGGGAAAAATTAAAATAATTATATAGAAAATTCTGGATTACTCATAAGTAAATGAAAATGGAATTTTAATAAAAGAAGGGTTATGTTAATTGCTCTTTAAATTTGCATCTGATTAAATATTGAATTATTCTGAAGTCTCAGACGTTTGATTCAGCAGATGAATAAAGAAGATGCAGCTCACGTTACTCCTTGTTTAAGCTGAAGTTGAAGAGTTCTTTTGTCGTCCTTGCGAAGCTTTCGATGTAAATAAGTGTCAACGAAATATTTGACCCGCAAATATTCGGCGGTACGGCAGCTTTTCCAGTTTATTGTCACAAGAGGAGGCTTTGTGATGTGTTTGATGAAAAGGGCTGAGATACAGCAAGATGGCATCGTCTTTCTTGTGGCATGTTGAATTCTTTAGCTGCGTAATGGCGCTGCATCGCCTCCTTCTTCGTTGGCAAGTGGCTTTCCCAGGGAATTCGAGAATAATTACAATATCTAATCCGATAGCAAAGTTAAAAGACTTCTATGCCCTTGGTGGAGATGAATATGAACTTCTAGTGTGTAAGTTCGTCAAATAAAAACTAAATTAAAAATAAAGTCAAGATTAAAAATGGCGAGTTTAAAGAAAGTTTAATAAGAAAAAGTTATGAAGATAAATGTCTAGAAATGGAGTTTGACTCCAAGTTTAGAATTTGAGCTCAAAAAAGAAAGATTAGTTCCTAGACGTTTAAAGAGAAACAAGAAACACGTGGGAGAATTGTCCTTTGTTCTCCAGTGGTGCTGTACAGTCATCTGGTGTGAAGAAGAAGAGGGCAAAAGAGGGTGAAAGAGGCTGAAAGAGGGCGTTGTTTCATTTTTATCTGGGGAAACTTTCGGGGGCCTCTGTGATTGACAGGAGCCCCCAGCCAATAGACTTCCTTCGTGAGCGGGTTTTATGAACTTTAGTCCAATGACAGGCTTTTGTCTGTGAGGAACCAGTGGAATGGAGGAGCTGGAGCCCAGTGAATGCTGGGTGATATTTGGTACCAGTCCCCATGGAGATACACACAATTTTAATACACTGGGAATTCCTTAACCTACTTACGTATAACATCTAAGTTAGCCTTAGTGATTCATGCCACTTATAGCTAGTGCTTTTAAATTGATATGCAAACATTAACAAATAGCAAATATAGCAAATATAAACATTCATTTAAACATTTTAGCATGTGCATATTTAAAATCAAGGATTAATATATTTCAAACCCATTATTGACTGTCCACATCAAACATCAAGAGTCCACCTGCTTTTCCATGGTGTCCTGAAAAAGAGAATGTGGAAAATTGAGTCTTTTAACAATAATGTGGTTAAGAGGTTCACTGGTTAAATCCAGCATGTCCCAGAGTTGTCAGTAGAGGGCAATGTTGATCTGTGGCTATTTTGTAGGCCATATGAGGTACTCCACAGAGGTCTGTTCTTTGTCTCCCAAGTTTTATTGGGCCCTAAAAGTTCAAGCGGAAATGCATTAGAAAGGATTCTAGAGACTGGTTTAACAAAAGAATGTTAGTTCAGTTGTGGTCCTGGGATGCAAGAACAATTCTTTGTCTGTCTTTTCCTGAACAATGTCTTTAAGCAGAAGAATAATTCTTATTGATGAGCCAAAGCAAGATGATGCTATAATATATATATATATATATATATATACAGTATATATATATATATATATATATATATATATATATATATATATATATATATATATATATATATATATATATATATATATATATATATATATATATATATATATATATACTGTATATATATGTATATATATATATATATATATATATATATATATATATATATATATATATATATATATATATATATATATATATATATATATATATACTGTATATATATATATAGATAGATAGATAGATAGATAGATATACACAAGGGGCAATTTTAATTCTAATATGATAAAACACTAAGTAGCATCTATTTTCATTTGCATCAGTTTTAATTTGAAATTTTTGATTTTGAAGAAGGTAACCCCCTCCCCCGCTGAAGGTTTACTTGTAAATCTGGCCCTCAGGAAATGAGGAAAAAATTTTGTGGTCCTCATTACAACCAAAGTGGTTTATCCCTCACCTTGACTTTTGAAATCAAAGTTTTAATCATACAAACCTTTGTGCAGAAACTAGAATTGCTTCAACCACCCTGCTGTAGTGGATTTATGGGTTTAATAGGTATTTTTATTGTTGCTACAAGAATTAATGTAAATATGATTGTGAGTAGGAATGAAGATTTATTTTCATTAAACTCATATACTCGTAGGGCACCAGTCCAGATAATGGACAATTTTTGTTAACAGTTCCTTATTTGCACCAATTATGAATCAGTCTAAAAAAAAAAAAAGCCCTTGTGAGTTCTTGTCTGCTGATAGTCAAGAAAATAGGCATAAAATCAAACAATAACTCCCATATGTCTTTCAATGGTTTAATAAGAAATGTCAGAATAGGTTAACACATTCGGATAGCTTGAGACAGGGAATTAAACATGCACTATGAGCATCATAAAATGTTATTGAGTTACTGAGTGTAACCTGTGAATCAAACATTTGTGGATTTGTGGAACCAAAACAACTGTAATTTATCTTGTCAGTATACTGGAAATTGGAAAACCATAAAATAGCATTGGTTAAGAAAAGTGGATGCAGTTTTTTGAAGAAAATGATGATTATGTAGCGCCCATAATTGTAACCTTATGTAGCTCACATATTTGACTGCATAGGCTCAAACACAGAAAGACTTTAAGCTTGCAGTGTGTATTGACATCAGATGGACAATGGGTCTGGACCACCTGCGGACTTGGAAGGAAGACAGAGGATCGGGGGCGAGATCCTGAAAGGGTTGTCTGACCCCCTGGGGTCAGACGGAAGAGCAAAGAGGACTCTGAAGTGATTAATTGTAAATAGAAGGATTTGACTTGAGTGTGTGATTCTGTCTTTGAGGTGCTGGTATAAATGTGTGGGGGTTTACCGCAGCTCTCTCTCTTTTTTCCTGACTGAGAGAGAGAGCTGGGGATGTGAAATGCAATAAATCAATACTGAGAAATAATCCAGTCTCATCATTTCGTGATCCCCACATTGGTGACCAAGACGTAAGATGCCGGGTGAACGTTACCTTGACCCGGATTCACCAGAGACCGCCCGCACGAGTGCAGGCTCGATTAAGCTCCCCGAGTTCTGGCAAGATGACCCGCACTCATGGTTCCAACATGCAGAATCGTGGTTCGTGCTTGGGGGAATATCAGCAGATGACACCAAGTTTCATAAGGTCACCGCAAGACTCGACAGCCGCACAGCTCGATGTGTGCGGAGCCTGGTGCAGCAGCCGCCCGCTGCTGGCAAGTATGACGCGCTGAAAGCCGCCCTCATCGAGAGTTTCGTGCCACCAGCCGAGGTGAGGGCCAGGCGGCTTCTGGACCTGCGCGACAGAGGAGGACGCAGGCCGACCGACCTCATGGAGGACATGCTACAGCTGATCGGGACAGACAACGATGTGTTTCTGTTCAAACACATCTTCTTGAGGACCCTCCCAGCACACATGAGGGGTACCCTGTCCGGCATGAGGTGTGTGATCCAGCAAGACTTCCGCGCACTGGCCAAGGAAGTGCAGCGGCTCCTCGATGCCTGCGACGAGCAGGAGACTTCTGTGGCAGCAGCAGACCTCGGCGCGGCGGCCGGGGGCAGGGAGGAGCCGGAGGCAGCAGAAGCAACCCCAGCGACGACGGCAGAGGCGCGGTCCCGAAGCAGAGGAGGAGACGGCCTCTGTTTTTACCATCGACGCTTCGCTGAGAAGGCGTACAGATGCATCCCGCCGTGCAGTTTCAAGAAACAGGGAAACGCCCGGGCCGGGGGTCGTTACCAGCTTCGACTCTCGGTGAACAGAACAAGTTGCTTTATCTGACAGATGCGGGCTCCGGGTGGCAATTCCTCGTGGACACCGGAGCCCAGAGGAGTTTCATCACCGCGACCTATGGGGACCGTGTGGCTGGGCCCCGCAGAGACGGGGCAACGGCGGCGAACGGCTCGTATATCAAAACTCTCGGGGAAAGGACTCTGCGCCTGTCTTTGCATGGCCGCACCTATGACTGGACTTTCATAGTAGCGGCGGTGAGTTTCAACATGTTAGGCGCTGACTTTTTGTGCTCACATGGCTTGTTAGTGGATCTGGTTAATAGACGCCTAGTAAATGCACTCTCTTTTTATTCTATCCCTTGTGCAGCTCGAGTGTCCCCGCCGCCAGTACAGACCAACATCGCCACAGCAGGCGGTAAGTTTCACACTCTTCTAACCCAGTTCCCAGCACTCACAGTTCCCACGTTTTCAGCTAAGGTTGCGAAGCACGGGGTGGAGCACTTTATCACCACAGTTGGCCCACCAGTTTTTGCGAAATCTCGGGGCTTGGATGCAACTAAGCTCTCCATTGCGCGTGAGGAGTTTGCCAACCTGGAAAGGTTGGGCGTAATTCACCGCTCGAAGAGCCCTTGGGCCTCCCCGCTGCATATGGTTCCTAAGGCTGACGGCTCGTGGAGACCTTGTGGTGATTACCGCAGGTTAAACAATGCCACAGCGCAGGACCGCTACCCAATTCCGCACATCCAGGATTTTCAGTGCATTTAGCGAAGGCGCACATTTTTTCTAAAATAGACCTGGTCCACAGTTATCATCAGGTCCCGGTCCGACCAGAGGACATTCCCAAAACAGCGGTAATAACCCCGTTCGGACTTTTTGAATTTTTACGCATGCCTTTTGGCCTTAAAGGCGCCGCGCAAACCTTCCAACGAATGATGGATGCCGTGTTGCGTGACCTCCCTTTTGTTTTTGTCTACTTGGACGACATTTTAGTCGCCAGTGCCTCCGAGGAGGAACACAAAAAACACCTCACGACGGTTTTTCAGAGGTTGGGAGCGCACGGGTTGATAATTAACCCGGCCAAGTGCAATTTTGGCATAGCGCAAATCGATTTTTTAGGACACCGCGTCTCCCCAGAGGGAGCAGTCCCTCTACCAGCCAAAGTACGCGCAGTGGCAGAGTTTCCCCAGCCACAAATGGTCAAAGCGTTGCAAGAATTTTTAGGAATGGTAAATTTTTATAACCGTTTCATACCCCATGCAGCGCAGCTCATGCAACCGTTAAATGCCGCACTTAAAAAGCAGAAGCCCTCCAATGTGATCGAGTGGTCCCCGGAGCGGGAGCGCGCATTCACGGAGGTTAAAAAAGCGCTTGCAGACGCAGCACTGCTGGCTCACCCAGACCCATCAACCCACATAGCGCTAACCACCGACGCGTCAGATGTGGCCATAGGGGCCGTTGTAGAGCAGCAGGTCTCCGGGGTTTGGCAGCCGCTCGCTTTTTTCAGCAGATCCTTGAGCGATGCTGAGCGGAAATACAACGCGTTTGACAGGGAGCTGCTAGTGGTCCACCTGGCCATTCGCAATTTCCAGTTCTGGCTGGAAGGGCGGCCTTTCACCGCGTTTGTCGACCACAAACCGCTCACTTTTGCAATGTCCAAAATTTCAGAACCGTGGTCAGGACGGCAGCAGAGACAGCTGGCTGCAGTTTCGGAATTTACCACTGATATTCAGCACGTAGACGGTAAGCTTAATGTAGTAGCGGACTGTCTCTCACGCGCGGTAACAGCGCCTGTCCGCGCGGATGCGGATTGTACTACCGCAGCCGCGGGGCGGAGTAACAGCCCGGACGCGCACGCGGCCCTTGTTCACGTGGGGATAGATTATGCAGCCATGGCAGCGGAGCAAAGTGGAGACGCAGACGTGTGCGCTCTCCTGTCTGGACCAACAGGGTTAAGGCTGGAGAGCAGGAGTTTACAAACCGGTTCGCCCCCCCAATCTGCGACGTATCCACCGGGCGGCCGCGCCCGGTGGCGCCGTCGCGTTTTTGACGCCGTGCACTCCCTGGTGCACCCGGGAGTACACGCTTCTGTGAAAATGGTAGCAGAGAAGTTTGTTTGGCCGAGCCTGCGCAAGCACGTGAAAGAGTGGGCGAAAGCCTGCATGGCTTGCCAGCAGGCCAAAGTCCACAGGCACACGAAGGCCCCCTTAGAACTGTTCCACATTCCGGCTAAGAGGTTCGATCATGTGCACGTAGACCTATTGGACCCCCTACCACCGTCACAAGGGTTCACACATCTCTTGACAATGGTGGACCGAACCACACGTTGGCCGGAAGTGGTCCCGTTAACATCGACCACAGCGGCAGAGGTGGCTCGCGTTTTTTTAACAACCTGGGTAGCGCGGTTCGGGGTTCCGTCGGATATTATGTCCGATAGGGGACCTCAATTTGTGTCGGAACTGTGGTCAGCAATGGCCAGCAGCTTAGGAGCGGCAGTCCACCGCACTACCGCTTATCACCCCCAGGCCAACGGTTTATGCGAGCGTTTTCACAGGTCTTTGAAGGCAGCCCTCAGAGCATCGCACACGGATGCAGATTGGGTAAACAAACTACCATGGGTTTTTTTGGGGTTGCTTTCGGCACCCACAGAGGACTTAGATGCCTCACCCGTGGAATTAGTTTTTGCACAACCTCTCAGGCTGCCCGGCGAGTTCCTACCAGCCCATGCGGCACCAGGGCGCCCCCCGACGCGGGGGCCTCTGATTGGCACGGGAGCAGAAATGCTCCCGGGCCCCGCTCATCACACTTTTCCGCGTGTTTTTGTTCCCAAAGCTTTACAAAACGCTGAATTTGTTTTTGTCAGGCACAACGCTCAGCGACACAGTCTCCGCCCACCATATGACAGTCCATTTCGAGTGCTGAAAACCAGGGATAAATATTTTATGATAGATTTGGGGGGCAGGAAAGAAACAATCAGTATTGATAGATTAAAGCCTGCCTTTGTGTTGCATGATGAATCTGTACGACCGGCGAGGGTGCCTCGATGCGGCAGACCCCCCAGGGAACGGCCCCTGGAGCCCCCGCAAGGGACAAATAACCTTTCTCCCCCTCATTCCACAGATTCGCCGCAGGACGGCACAACACAGACTGTGAAACCTGCGTACAGCAGGTTCGGGAGGAGGTTGAAGCCTAGACTACGTGCAGAGTGATGTGTGTTTTGATCAAACTGTGTAGGTTGTGCTGTAGATTCTGCAGGTGGGGGGTGACATATGCTGTATTGCCACTAGGATACTGTTATTGTGTGTCCATTCTTTGGCGTTTGGGGGGGGATGATGTAGCGCCCATAGGCTCAAACACAGAAAGACTTTAAGCTTGCAGTGTGTATTGACATCACGCCTCAGATGGACAATGGGTCTGGACCACCTGCGGACTTGGAAGGAAGACAGAGGATTGGGGGCGAGATCCTGAAAGGGTTGTCTGTCCCCCTGGGGTCAGACGGAAGAGCAAAGAGGACTCTGAAGTGATTAATTGTAAATAGAAGGATTTGACTTGAGTGTGTGATTCTGTCTTTGAGGTGCTGGTATAAATGTGTGGGGGTTTACCGCAGCTCTCTCTCTTTTTTCCTGACTGAGAGAGAGAGCTGGGGATGTGAAATGCAATAAACCAATACTGAGAAATAATCCAGTCTCATCATTTTGTGATCCCCACAGTTAAACTGTTTATAAATTTGGAACATTGGTGTTACTCTGAAAAAAGAACGTAAATTAATGAATGGACAAAATGCATTCAGAAATTCTGGTGGGGGGTTGCATGGAATTAAGTTTTAAGAACTTATACCAGGAATATTCTGAAGAATTAAGTTTAAATTAAACAACAGACCATCAGCCAAGCAGAATCATTGTGTCCCAGTAGGTAGCAGGCGGTCGACTGGTTTTCAACTGGACCGGTGTGGGTTTTGGTGGAATACTGGCAGACAGGCTCCTTACCATGGTTATGGCCTACTCTTGAGATCACAAAAAAAGGGCTGGTTCTTCAGCAGGTTGGCTGTGGTCTTCCCTTATGCACTGAAGAAGGAATTGGTTTATTGTACAATGTCCCATCAGAAATTCAAACTGAGGCAAAAACACATCAGAAATCCGTTTCTTCCAATGTTGGTGGTTTAAATGAGGTGGTTTAAACTTTAAAAAAAAATCAAACAGAATCTTCTTACGCGGTAACTTAAAGAAAAAGATTGAAATAAGAAAAAGTGAACTTCAAAGAAAAGAAAAAAAAATCATAGAGCATGACAGGTTCTGGGCCTACTTGGAAGATTAAAAAAAAAAAAATGGAGCCCAGAGAATTCTGCTCCTTACAGCTTGACCAATGCCCCAAAACTGAAACAAAGGATTTTTATTTATTTTTTTCAGGTGTGGCAGAATCTGAGTGAATTTCATGGAACTGAGCTGAACCAATTACATGGAGTTTTGTTCATCAGAAGTCATAAACTGACTAAAAAGGCAACAAAGATAGGTTTGGGAGCCCATTGGTCAGTTCAAATTTCTGAGGTGGGGGGTGTCCCAAAGACACAGGAGAGAGTGAAACTTGATATGAAGAGTGAAATCCTCCTTAAACACATATGTTGCTGAATAAAGCATAAAAAGCTTAAACATTAGTGACTAAAATATTCTACTCAATAATAAGGGAACATACAATGTCTCTACATTGTAACTGTAATTAATTTATTATAGTAAGCATGTAAAAATTAATTTGTTCCTGAAAATAAAGCAACACATATTAAATCATATCAATAAAAACATTTGAAATCACAATTGTCCATTCCTGAGTTTAGCCAGGTCTTCAGTAGCGGATGCTGTCTTGAGAGAAAGAATATGAATTAATTTATTGGTCCATAATGCATAGATTCCACTGCAAAGAGAAAAAAAAAAATAATATTCCTGATTCATCCATCAGATGGCACTGTGAAACTTTCTGGTTGTTTACTGGCGAATCTTGACTCCCAAGTCTGGATTATAGCAACCATAAATCTTTCGTTTTGAAACATTCCTTTGCCAAAGAGCAGAAAAGGGAGAATGACTAAGTCCTGGCGGAGGGATTAACTTCCACTTTACTACTGGGTAGTGTTACAGCCCTTGTCCTTGGGTGAGTGAAGCAGCTCCAGACTTTTGAGTTGAAACAATTTTTCTTCAGCAACAAATGATTTTATAGATTGGAACTCAAGGTCAACGCTACACTGCAGTGAAAATAAACTTAACCAGGTAACATTTGTGCCTAAAGGCCCCTTAAAGCTACTGTGGAGCTTCAAAAGCGATATTTTCTGTCACCTTGTTGTCACAGAGAGAGTTTAATATCAACATGGTTTGTACTGTGTAGAGCCCTTCATAATTTAGGTTTTTCCTTTGTTTTTCCTTTCACATGTACTCCATTAACCATCTTAGGTTAAAGAAACATGTTGATTTTGAGTAAAAAATGATCTTTAGAACAATAATCCTGCTTATTGTACAAAGATGATTTGTGCAGGTGTCACAATTGTGGACATAGTCATCTAAAAATTCTGCTTTAGTTAGAATAAATAAGTAAGCTAGTAGCAGCAAAAATGTGTTGTATGTTCAAGTTTCTATGGTTCTACCATAAAGAATTTTAGTTAATTTTGCCATTTTTTGTTTGTTGTAATTTTGTTGTTACATATGTAATAAAAAGTAGCTTTTCTTCTCTAAAGATTTGGCAATGTGCCCTTGTCATTTTTTTCAGTAATTGACTGAGCTTGTTGTCAGTTTCATTATTCAAAGAAACATGCTAATATCAAATAAGTAAATACATCAGAGTCCATTTGCCTCCCATCACACAGGGCATATTTTAACAGAAGGGTGTGTGCCTTACACTGAAATTAGGCTGCACATCAAAAGAAAAATGGTCCATCTGAGCTTATGCACTGCTGTGAAGGTGTCCTTGGTTTCAGCTTTCAGTTCTTTAATTGAATCCCGAGGTAAAGGTGTAGTTACAGATAAAGCTCACTATTGTCATGACTATTATCGTGCCCCACCCTTTTAGTTTTTTTGGAGTTATTAGGGTTACAAGCAGCTGTGCTGTGGGAAATCTATTGTTTTTGCTCTGATTCTTCTTCTTCTCCATTAAAAGGACATGGGGAGCAAAACGGTAATACATGGAAACGTGAAATTTTACTATCTGATCAGAAACTCTCCCCACTACTCAGAGATTAAAAAAAAAAAAAAGTCAAGCCACTGCATCCATAGGTGGCATTAAAATAAATATTTTTACATTTTAGCAAATAGCTTGAGAATGGCTGGGCCGAAACTAAAAATTCTTTTATCATTCTATTCACTGAAACCTTCTACAACTTTCTGTCAACGGTGGCAAGCTCGGAAAATGAAGTTTTCTGCATCATATTTTCAAAAATGTGCAAGCAAACTCAAAATGAATTCCTCCAGGGCCATTCATTCAAATTGCTTGAAATTAAACAGAGATCATCTACAGACACTGATAATGAAAGTTGTTAAAATTATTTAAAAAAAAATCAAGACTGAAGTTGATCAAAAGCTCTACCCATATAATATGAAAAAATATTAATCTATACTAAATAATTTTTTTTTACTCCATCAACATTCTCATTTTGATTGCAGATTTACCAAAGGAATCTAGAGATTTGGTATTTATGTATTATTTTTTCAGATGAATGAGTGAATGAATGGATGAAGGAAGGAAGGAATGAATGAGTGAATGAACGGATGAATGAATGAAGGAAGGACGGAAGGAAGGAAGGAAGGAACGAAGGAGTGAAGGAATGAATGAAGGAATGAAGGAATTAATGAAGCGGGAGCCCGTGTGCATTGTAGTATGGTGCAGGGGGGCGGCGGTGGGATAGGCTACTGTCAGTCTTAAGATTTTAAACTACAGACCTCTTCTGTGAAAAAAGGTTTGTCTATTAATCTGTTGTGTTGAGTCACTTATATTTCATCATCATATCTCATGTCCATTTGTGCTCACACATCCCAATTAATTAAAAAAACCTCTAAGCTGGTGTTTTCTGTTACATGGAGATGGTTAAATATGAACTACTTGAAGATAGGACAGGGTTAAGCATTGGCTTCTTCCCACTCCTTTTGAACTAGGCATTTTTTTTTTTGTTATGTTTATTTTTTTTGGTTTTGAGTCCTTGTTTTTTTTTTTTTTTTCTGTCTTGATGTTCAAATAAATAAATAAATAAAATAGAAGAACAGGGTTTTTCACTACACGGGGGGGGGGGGGGGCAGCTGCTCTTCTCCACAACCCCAGAGAAGAGCAGGTATGTGCGCGTAAACCTGATATTCATTATGACAGTTTTTACAATGTTAACCTCTTTCACTGTCATTCTTTTAAAAGAATGATTAAAAATGCAAGTATCCTGACAGTTGTTTTGAATTAAATCTACAATTTTGCATTCACCAGAGCAGATTAATATAACTCAGGCCAAGATGAAGGATTCACTCTTTCTCGGTTAAAAACAGAAGCTCGGATGAACAATAATATAACTGAAGGAAATTCTTTCACACTCCTGGACAAAGACAAAGACTGGCATCATCTCTGAATTGTAGCAGACAGCTCTCATCCATGACCAAGCAAGGTGGAGTTAAAAAGCTCCTTTAAAGTTTGTGTGGTTGGATTTTTAAAAAAAAAAAAATCCTGCTTGCAAATATAATTTCATCAACGTTTGGACTCATTTCTGATTGTTCAAAACCCTGGTCCAAACACTGCAGTGTGAATCCACCCTTATGGAGATGCTGATTTCATTTTCCAGCAGGACTTGACACCTGCCCACACTGCCAAAAGTCCGAAAACCTGGTTTAATGACCATGATATCATTGTGCTTTATTGGCCAGCAAACTCTCCTGACCTGAAGCCCACAGAGAATCTATGGAGTATTGTCAAGAGGAAAATGAAAGACACCAGACACAACAATGCAGATGAGCTGAAGGTCACTATCAAAGCAACCTGGATCTACATAACACCTCAGCGGTGCCACAGGCTGATCACCTCCATGCCATGCCGCACTGATGCAGTAATTCAGGCAAAAGTAGCCCCGACCAAGTATCGAGTGGTACATGGACATACTCTTCAATTGGCCAATATTTCTATTAAAAAGGTTTTTTTTTTTTTAAATTAATTTTATGTAATATTCAGTTTTTTGAGAAACTGAATTTGGAGTTTTCATGAGCTGTAAGCAATAACCATCAACATTAAATGAAATAAGCACTTGAAATATATCACTCTGTGTGTAATGAATCTATATAATATGTGTTTCATTTTTTGAATTGAATTACTGAAATAAATCAACTTTTCAATTACATTCTCATTTATTCAGATGCACCTGTATCTTTAGGCGTATCTTGGAGTTTTCTGGGAGCACCACACAGATAAAACCCCTTATACATACGAGTCAAAAGACCAAAGAACTGCTTGTGTGCTTGTCTGAATTGCAGTATGCTTTGTGTTGCTGGGACCGTTGCGCCCACCCACTGGCTCTGTTTATGTCTGGATACAACACACTCATTTTCACAGCATGACAGAAAAAATATGGGTTTATTTGCTATTGTGACAGCAACCTGACTATGCGTTACAGTTTCTTATGACTGTCAAACTGTATACGGTACACAGTAGCTAAGCAACAATTTGCAGCACAGGCAATTCCAGGGCTGAAAGTCCATTTACAGACATAGAATCTCTGAGCTGAATTTCCACTGTTATGTAACATATTTAAGGTCAAGACAGCAGTGTCTAATTATGAACTAAATAATTCAAAGAATAAATATGCATTGTCTCCACAGGTGCTTTAAGACTCTATAATAGATTTTTTTTTTTTGGGGGGGGGGGGGCTTGCAGGTCCATCATCACTTTGCCTGCTGCTGTGAATTCCTCTGAGCTGTGATTGGTCAGATGTTGATTGTTAATTTTCACGGGGTATCAGATGACAGACCTGCAACCTCCTTTCCTCTTAAATACTCTCCACTGATTTTATGTAGTGCCTTCAGGTGTAGGAAGGGCCTCTTATTACATCCCCAGACATGGCAGTGGCAATAGTTGCACTGCATTTGTGCATAAAGTGAGGCCCCCTGATACCCATGCGCCATGTGTGTTCTGCATATAGGGAGGGGCAGCCCTGCTTCACACAATCATTGCATGTACCAGTCATGCAGCTCTGAAGCTGCCATGGCAAAAGTAGAGGATAAACAAAGTTTTTTTTCTTCCTATCATGACTGGATTGCTTATGTGAGTTCTTCTTCCTCCATTTTATAGAGCATATTGTCATGCACTCTCCTTCTCCTATTTCTTTTTTCTTTCCTTTTGTTATATAAATGAGTAATAACAAGTACTAGATGAAACTGGTGTAAATCATGACAGATCAGTTTGTAATGGACCAATATGAAAGAAATTATTTTCCTTCTTCTTTTGGCTGCTTCTTTTAGGGGTCACCACAGCAGCTCGTCTGACTCCATCTCACACTGTCTCTTGCATCCTCGTCTCTCACACCAGTGTCCTCCTTTACTACATCTATGAATCTTTTTTTTTTTTTTTGTTACTTATTTGTACCCATAGGTAGATTTGGTTTGCAGTCTGGTGACAAGCCACCGGCTGCTGGTCGCTGCGTGCGCGAGTGCCCTAAACCTACATGTTTTTGGTATGCGGGAGGAAACCGGAGAAATCCCGGAGTAAACCCACACAACATGGGGAGAACATGCAAACTCCACACAGCTCACTGTTGGTCGGGGGCTGGGATCGAACCCACGATCTCATGATCCCCGCGATCCCCCGGCCGAGGGTAAAACTGTGCTGCCACAGTGCTAAACCACTGTGCCACCGTGCAGCCCAGAATCTTAACTGTTGTCTTCCGTCTTCAACATCCTTTGTCCAATATATCAGCTATCTCTCCTCTGCACATGTCCAAACAATTTCAGCCTTGCCTTTCTTACTTTGTCTCCAAACCACACAACCTTAGCTGTCCCTCTGATATACTCATTTTTAATCCTGTCGCTCCAAGTCTCTCCCACTGAGAATCTTAGCATCTTCACCTGTGCCACCTCTGGCACTTCCTCCTGTATTTTTGTCAGAACCACCATCTCCAAAACCATACAAAATATCAAATCTCACTACTGTCTTGTAAATTGTCCCTTTTCAATCTGACTGCTATCCTTCTGTCACTCCACCCTGCCAGCACTCCCTTCTTCACCTCTCCTGTGCATTTTCCACTGCTTTAGATGGCTAACCTCAAGTATTTAACCTCTCTACATTCATTACCACTACTCCTTCCATCTTCACTGGTTCACCTGCTTCCCTTTCATTTTCAGACATATATTCGGTCTTGTTTCTATGGACTTTCATTCCTCTTCTCTCCAGAACATACCTCCACCTCTACAGCTTCTCCTCCATCTGCCCCCTACTCTCACTAAATGTCATCTGCAAACATCATGGTCTACAGAGACTCCTGCCTGATATCCTCTGACAGCCTGTCCAGCACTATAGCATTCAGAACATCAAACAAATTTAAATATTAGACAAAGATAACACAAGTAAACATTAAAATGCAGTTTTTAAATGAAGGTGTTTATTATTAAGGGAAAATAAAATCCAAACCTACATGGCCCTGTGTGAAAAAAGTGATTGCCCCCTAAGCCTAATAACTGGTTGGGCCATCTTTAGCAGCAACAACAGCACTGTGGAGGAATTTTTGGCCACTCACCTTTGCAAAATTGTTGCAATTAAGCCACGCTGGAGGGTTTTCAAGCCTGAACTGCCTTTTTAAGGTCATGCCAAAGCATCTCAATTGGATTCAGGTGAGGACTTTGACTAGGCCATTCCAAAGTCTTCATTTTGTTTTTCTTAAGCCATTCAGAGGTGGACTTGCTGGTGTGTTTTGGATCATTGTCTTGCTGCAAAACTCAAGTCCACTTCAGCTTGAGGTCATGAACAGATGGCTGGACATTCTCCTTCAGGATTTTTTGGTTGACAGCAGAATTCATGGTTCCATTTACCACAGCAAGTCTTCCAGGTCCTAAAGCAGCAAAACAGCTCCAGCTCATCACACTACCACCAACATATTTTACTGTTGGTATGATGTTCCTTTTCTGAAATGCTGTGTTACTTTTACACCAGATGTAATGGGATACACACCTTCCAAAAAGTTCAACTTTTGTATCATCAGTCTACAGAGCATTTTCCCAAAAGTCTTGGGGATCATAAAGATGTTTTCTGGCAAAACTGAGACAAGCCTTTATCTTCTTTTTGCTTAGTAGTGGTTTTCGTCTTGGAACTCAGCTATCCTGGCCATTTTTGCCCTGTCTCTTTCTTATGGTGGAGTCAGGAACACTGACCTTAACTGAGGCAAGTGAGGCCTGCAGTTCTTTGGATGCTGTTGTGAAGTCTTTTGTGACCTCTTGGATGAGTCATCACTGTGCTCTTGGTGTAATTTTGGTTGGCCAGCCACTCCTGGGAAGGTTCACCACTCTTCCATGTTTTCGACCTTTGTTGATAATTGATCTCACTGTGGTTCACTGGAGTCCCAAAGCTTTAGAAATGGCTTTATAACCTTTTCCAGACTGAGAGATCTCAATTACTTTGTTTCTCACTTGTTCCTGAATTTCTTTTGATCGCAGCAGGACGTCTAGCTTTTGAGGATCTTTTGGTCTACTTCACTTTGTCAGGCAGGTCCTATTTAAGTGATTTCTAGATTTAAAAAAGGTGTGGCAGTAATCAGGCCTGGGTGTTGTTAGAGAAATTGAACTCAGCTTTCCAAAGATGTTATAAACTCCAATTAATTTATGTTTTAATGGGGGCGGGTGGGGATCACTTTTTCACACAGGGCCATGTAGGTTTGGAATTTTTTTTTTTTGCCCTTTATAATAAACACCTTCATTTAAAACTGCATTTTGTATTTACTTTTGTTATCGTTGTCAAATATTTAAATTAGTTTGATAATCTGAAACATTTGTGTTACAATCATACAAAAAAAAAATGAAAAATCAAGAATAGGGTGAACAATTTTTCCACACTACTGTATGTCATCTAGACCAGATGCCTTCTTCTTCTTCTTCTTCTTTTAGATTTGATTGGCGGTTGGCAACCAGCTTACAGGAGCATTACCGCCACATACTTCACTTTCTTCTTCTTCTTCTTTTAGATTTTATTGGTGGTTGGCAACCAGCTTACAGGTGCATTACCACCACTGACTTGATTATCATCACTCTATATCATTGTATAAGGAGTTCTTATAAGGAGTTCTGAACAACTCCTTATGTGTGAAAAATTATCCATCCTTGGACTGTATCCTCTGTGGCATCAGTAGCTGTGCCAGCCAGCCGGCCAGCCAGCCGGCAAGTCTGTGTGACCTTCTACTCTTCGTCCTTTTCATACCTAGCAGTCCTCATTTCCACCTTGTCAGTCCTTGGAACTTCCTGATTAACTTTCTTTCTTTCATCCACAGCCCCCCTCCCTCTCATTTTTTTTTTTGATTCACATCAAGCATCAGCATCAGCTCCTCAACGTACTCCTACCATCTTCTAAACATGTTCTCCTCACTCACAAGTGCATTACCATCACTGTCCTTAATCAACCTAATCTGCTGCAGATCTTTTCCAACTGATACAAGTCGGTAACTCCTTTCTTAATGTCCAGCCTCATATAACTCACTATATGCCTTTTCCTTTGCCTTTGCTACCTCTCTCTTTGCTATATGCCTGGACACGTACTCATGTCTACTTTCTTCTTCTTCATAATCACTCTATCACTCTATAAATTCAAGAAATATCTGTTTGTGTGTGTGTCTGTCTGTGTGTGTCACAATCATAGGCTATCATAGGATGGCCTATGAATGTATGCATGATGTCCTGTGATGATCCTATGATCTCAGGCTTCATAGGACTTGCGATGCTGTCATATAGGTGATGCCGTCACATAGACAATATGACTGGCAACCTATGATGTAGTGTCCTATGATGTCTGCCTTGATGTCTTTATGATGTCATATAGACCATCACTCATGATGTCTGCCTTGATGTATTTTACGACTGGCTACCTATGATGTAGTGTCCTATGATGCCTGCCTTGATGAGTTTATGATGTCATATGATGTCATATGGTCTATATTATAGACCATCACTCACCAAAGAAGAGATACTCATCACCCTACGAATAGGACACAGCATTTTAAACCACACCCACAGTTCAAAAGCACGTAAACTGTGGAATGGGAGTTTCCAGAAACAGGAAAGAAAAGATACTCATCACCTGATTAAGAATAGGACACACTAATTGAAACCAGACGCTACATAAATTGAGAGCAAGAGAGTGAGGAGAACTGCTGCACATCAGGAAAGATCCCATGAAGATGGCACAGCTGATGTTCGAGTAGTACCTCCCAGGCATGACTGTGTTGCACATCCGAAAAGATGCCATGAAGATGAAACACCTGAGGTTTGAGCAGTACGTCGCAGGCATGACTGTGTTGTACGACAGAAAAGATGCCGTGAAGATGAAACACCTGAGATTCAAGCAGTACGTCGCAGGCATGACTGTGAACAACACACCTGTCTGAAACAGGAGGAGACCCTTCACCAGCATAGGGTACGACAGACAAGGGAGATGTGTGGCAGTGCGCCATGCACGTGTTGAGTCACTTGAAGCCCGAAATGCCTGCAAAGCGAGCAACGCTGCTCAACAGGAAAGGCATAGACAAGCTGAGACCGAGGAGATGTGGAATAGTCAGCTGGCCGCCAACGCAGCACGCCAGGCAAGGCACAGAGAAGCTGAGACCGAATAGGACACACTACTTAAACCACACCCATTCCAAGAGTAAATCTGGAAATCTTACTCAGTAAGGCAGAAGGCACTCTATGAAATCAAGAAATCTCTGTTAGTGTGTCAGTCTGTCACCCAATTAAGAATGGGACACATTACTTTAAACCACACCCATTAGAAACAGTACGAATGAAGAATGGCAGTCTACACTACAAATGTGTAAAATGCCAAGAAAAGCGCTTATTTTATCCAGGTGCTCTGGTTTGTGGGTTTCGACAGTCATGCACGGGTCTTCCTGAACGGGTTCGAAAGCCACTTTTTGCTCAGATCTATTTTCATGATCCTGTCCATGAACTGGAATTACAACGCACCTATCCCTCAACCAGTGGTCTGAACGAAGAAGAAGAAGAAGAAGAAGAAGAACAACAACAACAAGAAGACCCACCAGATGGAGAGCAATAGAGTGAGGAGAACTGCTGCACATCAGAAAAGATACCGTGAAGATGAAACACCTCTGGTTCCAGCAGTACACCGCAGGCATGACTGTGAACAACACTGTCGTCTCAGACAGGAGGAGACCCTTCATCAACGGGCATGCTGAAATACTTGCTTATACATGGTTTCTACGGGCATGGACGGGTATGCACGTTATGTACTTGCAATAATAATAATAATAATAATAATAATAATAATAATAATAATAATAATAATAATAATGGATTAAATATATATGGCGCTTTGTCAAGTGACATCTCAAAGCGCTTACAGTGAGACCATTATTCATTCACTTCAGACTGACAATGGTAGTGGTAAGCTACTACCGTAGGCACAGCTGCCCTGGGGCAGACTGAGGAGCCCATTCCACCACCAGGTCTTATTGTCTTTGTCATCTTTGTCATGTGTCAGGAGCAAAGAGCAAGCAGAGAGGTCCCAAGAGGCAGGGAATATCTGGTTCTTGATGATTTATTAAAAATTTAAAACACAGCATGGCTCAGGGGCTTGAACTGACAATATTATAAATAAAACTTAACACAAGAAAATATTTATAATATAATAAAATGTTGTGGGAAACCCACTCAGTATTTTTCCCTCAGACTGAAGAGATGGGAGATCAAAGGTGCTGGGGGACAAGGGGAATTGTGATGGGTGTTTGATTTGTAAATACAACACCTCAGGTAGCGGAGGAGAGTTAATATAAAAGAAAGTGCCTGCAACCTCTGTTTCTACTGTTTTGGATTCTGGTGGATGTGAGAGGAGGAGAATAAAGTTTCATCTGCTCTGAACGCTCGGCCTGATTATTCATCTCTCCACACTGGTGACCCTTGACGCAGAATGGAACGCGAGGCGAACACCACGGAGACGACTTGGATGGGAAGTGCCAACTTCCAGACTTTTGGCTACACAACCCGAAGTCTTAGTTCCTTCAGACCAAGGCCCAGTTCGGGCTCCTGGGAATAACGGCAGATGACACCAGATACTACTATGTGGTTGCAGCACTGGACGCACGCACAACCCAGAAGGTGGCGAGCCTGCTCCAACAGCCCCCAGCCCGCGACAAATATGGTGCTCTCAAAACCGCGCTGACCCGACGCTACACGCTCTCAGACTGTGAGAGAGCGGAGAGGCTCCTGACGCACTCCGATTTGGGAGATGGGTCGGCGGTCGAATTGATGGAGAACATGTTGGCGTTGATGGGCACAGATGACGGGCATTTCCTCTTTGCCCACCTTTTCCTCCGGAACCTCCCGACAGCGGCCAGGGCAGTCCTTGCCAATTCACCGCTGCTGGCCGCGCACAACTACTGGGCTCTAGCCCAAGAGGCAGATCGGATCATCCTCACCACCAGAGCCCTCAGTGAAAGCAGCGGCATCGGAACCCAGCAAGACGGCCAGCGGAAGTGAGGAGCCAGCGACGGTGGCTGCAGTGGAGGCCAAGAAGCACTGGAGAGACACGCTCTGTTCCTACCACCACCGTTTTGGAGAGGACGCACTCCGATGCGTGCCACCGTGCCGATTCAAGCACTCGGGAAACGCCAGGGACGGCAGTCGGTAGCAGCTTCGACCACCGGTGAAGCAAGCAAGCTGCTCTATGTGACAGACTCCCGCTCGCGGATACGGTTCCTCGTGGACTCCGGCTCCCAAAAGAGCCTCATCCTGCCGTCCTACACCGACCAGCTGGCAGGAACTAGCGGCCCCGAACTGACGGCTGCAAATAGCTCAGACATTAAGACTTTTGGTGAGAGGACACTGACTACAGTACATCCTTGCACGGCCGTACATACCAGTGGACATTCGTCATAGCGGCATGCAGCTTCCCCATTTTAGGCGCTGTTTTTTTGTGTGCACATGGACTACTAGTCGATGTTGCTAACAGACGCCTGATTAACGCAATGTCTTTTGATTCTCTCCCCTGTACAGCTAGAGGAGCCTGGCACACAACACTAGCCAACGTCACAGCTCCAGGGGGTAAGTTCCACACACTGCTCACTCAGTTCCCAGCACTCACGGTTCCGACATTTTCGGCGACCATCACTAAACACGGGGTGGAGCACTTCATTACCACCACGGGGCCGCCCGTTTTCACACAACCTCGGCGCCTGGACGCAGCTAAACTGGCCATAGCGCGCGAGGAGTTTGCCAACTTGGAAAAGTTGGGCATCATCAGACGCTCAAACAGCCCATGGGCATCCCCGCTACATATGGTTCCTAACACAGAGGGATCGTGGCGACCTTGCGGTGATTTCCACAGATTAAATAACGCTACAGCGCATGACCGCTACCCCATCCCGCATATTCAGGATTTTTCCATTCACCTCACCGGGGCGCACATTTTTTCCAAGATAGACCTGGTCCGCGGTTACCACCAGGTCCCGGTGTGCACTGAAGACAAACCTAAAACGGAAGTAGTAACCCTGTTTGGTCTGTTTGAGTTTTTACGCATGCCTTTCGGGTTAAAGGGCGTGGCACAGACATTCCAACGTATGATGGATGCGGTGTTGTGCGATCTGCCATTTGTGTTCGTCTACCTGGATGACATCCTGGTGGCCAGCACTTCCGAGGATGAACACATAGCCCACCTAAGGACAGTTTTCCAGAGGTTGGAGGAGCACGGGTTAATAATCAACGGCATCTCACCGGAGGGAGTGATACCTTTGCCGGACAAGGTGCAGGCAGTGGAGAATTTTCTCCGACCTCAGACGGTCAGGGCGCTGCAGGAGTTTTTGGGGATGGTTAACTTTTACCACTGTTTCCTCCCCCGCGCAGCCCAGCTCATGCAGCCGTTGTACACCGCGCTTAAGAAACGGAAACCAGAGGACAGAGTCGACTGGACTCCTGAACAAGAGCAGGCGTTTTCCGAGGTTAAAACAGCCCTGGCGCCGCCGCACTGTTGGCACACCCGGACCCGGTGGCTCGGATAGCGCTCACTACTGATGCCTTGGACGTGGCCATAGGGGCCGTCGTGGAGCAGTGCGTCGCTGGTTCTTGGCAGCCACTCGCTGTTTTTAGCAGGTCTTTGCGTGACAGTGAGCATAAATACAGTGTGTTCGACAGAGAGTTACTGGCTCTTAACCTGGCCATATGCCACTTCCAGTTCTGGCTGGAAGGGCGCACCTTCACGGCGTTCATGGACCACAAGCTGCTAACGTACGCGATGGCCAAGGTTTCGGAGCCATGGTCGGGCTGGCAGCAGAGACAGCTGGCCACGATCTCAGAGTTTACGACCGACATTCAGCATGTGGCCGGTTAACTCAACGTGGTGGCGGACTGCCTCTCGCGCACATTAGTGGCCCCAGTCTACATGGGGATAGATTTCACAGCCATGGCCGCTGAGCAGATCGGCGATGAGGACGTTTGCACGCGCCAGTCTGGATCAACAGGGTTAAGGCTGAAGAGCAGAGTATTGCAAGACGCCCCCCCCCCCCCCCAATCTGTGACGTCTCCATGGGCCACCTGCGCCCGGTGATCCCACGCGCTTGGCGCCGCTGCGTTTTTGAGTTGGTTCACTCCCTGGAGCACCCAGGAGTGCACACGTCAGTCAAAATGGTGGGAGCAAAGTTCGTCTGGCCGAGCTTGCGCAAACAGGTGAAACAGTGGGCGGCAGCCTGCATAGCGTGCCAACAAGCAAAAGTGCACAGGCACACAAAGGCCCCCTTGGAGCCGTTCCATATCCCGGCTAAGCGGTTCGACCACGTTCACGTGGACCTCGTGGGCCCCCTCCCGCCATCGCAGGGGTTCACGCACCTCGTGACAGTGGTGGACCGCACCATGCACTGGCCAAAAGCAGTCCCGCTAGCTTCCACCGTGTCTGCAGAAGTTGCACACACTTTTTTGACGACATGGGTGGCATGTTTCGGTGCCCCTTCGGACATCACGTCCGATCAGGGCCCGCAGTTTGTTTCCGACCTCTGGTCCACCATGGCCCGGAGCCTGGGCATCACAATTCATCTCACAACCGCATACAACCCCCAGGCCAATGGGTTATGCGAGCATTTCCATAGATCACTTAAAGCAGCGCTCAGGGCTTCGCTTACGGATGCAAATTGGATGGACCAGTTGCCGTGGGTTCTATTAGGGTTGCGTTCAGCACCGAAGGAGGATTTGGCGGCCTCCCCAGCAGAGCTGTTTTTTTCCCAGCCGCTGCGGCTTCCTGGGGAATTTTTGCCAGATAACCCCGAGCCAAAAACCAATCCGTTCCCGTGTTCATGGCATAGCGCAGGGGCAGGGACGCTACCCAGCCTGGCCCACCACTGTTTTCCCTGCGCT
The DNA here is from genome assembly GCA_020510985.1 of Pholidichthys leucotaenia. Taxonomy (NCBI): domain Eukaryota; kingdom Metazoa; phylum Chordata; class Actinopteri; order Cichliformes; family Pholidichthyidae; genus Pholidichthys; species Pholidichthys leucotaenia. The sequence continues at coordinate 261,798,256 of CM035840.1, forward strand.
TTTGTGCCAAAGACCTTGAAGGATGCGTTGTTCGTATTTGTCAGGCACAATGCCCACCGGACCCCATTGTGCCCGCCCTACAATGGCCCCTTCAGAGTGCTGGAACCCGGGGACAAACATTTTGTGTTAGACTTGGGGGTCGCCAAGAGACAATCTGTATAGACAGGTTTAATCCTGCCTTTGTTTTAGCAGACGAACAGGTGGTGTTGGCCCGAGCTCCTTGGCGTGGAAGACCCCCACTGAGAACTCCCCAAGTAAATGACTCATCAGATCAGTCGCACGAGCATGCTGAAGGTGCCCCCCCCCATTGTCCCCCCACAGGCGGACACACCCCCAGGAACCCCCCTCCGGCACAGCAGCGCCTCAGAGCCAATGATCCCCCGTTACAGCAGCTATAGACGGAGGCTGAAGCCCAAAGGACATGAAAGTTAAGGCTCAGTCTGAGAGTCTGGGGGTGGGGGTGGGGGACCCACTCAGTAGTTTTCCCTCAGACTGAAGAGATGGCAGATCAAAAGTGCTGGGGAACAAGGGAAATTGTCATGGTGGGTTGATATGTAAATACATTACCTCAGGTAGCAGAGGAGGGTTAATGTAAAAGAGAGTGTCTGCAACCTGTGTTTCTACTGTTTTTGATTCTGGTGGATGTGAGAGGAAGAGAATGAAGTTTCATCTGCTCTGAACGCTCGGCCTGATTATTCATCTCTCCACAATGTAAACAATCCATGGAGAGTGAGGAACCAGGAGACGGAATGGCCAGGGATGTGAAGAACACACCATAACATGACATGGCACTGTGAAGAAGGGAAAGACCAGACTGAATGTTTGCTAGGAGTAGACTATCATGCAAATGGGCAACAGGTGAGCACACACATGTGAAGGGAGTCGCGCTGATGAGGGAGAGAGATAGAGGCAGGCAGCCATAAACAAAGAGAAGGAAACACAAACACAGACGGAGAACTAACAGGAAATAGGACCTAAACGACAAAAACAGCACTTGGGTATAACTTGGAAGAGGCACAAGGAACACGTGAAACTAGGAATACAAACTAACTATGGAGATACCCATACCTGTCAAGTGATATGTTTTCGCCGTATTTTAATACGGGGAAAATGCAATTTTAGCAAATACGGGCGTATTGCCATTTCTGTACGCCCAAAAGAAAAATATACGGGAAAAAAAATTAGTGAGTGTGTTGAGGAACACGTCGTGTGTGTGACCCCCACAGCTAGGGGGCTGGCAGAGCGCTCAGCGTGAGCTATTATCACTAAAGTGAGAAGTGTGGACTCAATCATTAGGCTGATGGCCTCACACTTTCTACTATCCTCCGGCTCCGGAACAGAGAGGAATCGCCTTCCAAATCCAATGCATCACTAGCAGAAGTGATGGTTTGTCATTTTTTTGTGGCAGGGCACAATCTACCCCCATTGATGGCAGATCACTTCTGATCTGCCACCTGATCTGATCTGCCACATCAGAAATGCTAGAGTCAGCAAAGGCTGCTACTTGGAACTATAACAAGCAGCATCAGTGAACATTTTCTTGTTTCAAGTTCATGCAAGTGCATTAGTGTAACAAAGCTGACAAATAAAACTCTTTAATTCCAAGTGTATATACAGTATCTAGCTGACAATTAAGAACTATATTCAGAATAATTCTTATTGTGTACTTTCAAATTAAGCAATCTACCTTGTGCTAATGTAAATTTGAAAAATATTTTTGTATTTTTTTTGTATTTTATTTATTTTTTTTGTGCTACTTGGCTTATTATTTTCACATTACCAAAAAGTTGTGGCTCAAGATTGTGTCCATATAAGTGTACATTTGAATAAATATGTTTGAAATAGGTCATGTTGCAGTTGCTGGGTTTTTTTGTTGTTTTTTTTTTTGGGGGGGGGGGGTCTAGTTTTCTTTCATCTGCCGATAAATACAGTTTTTAAGTACTCAGTACAGGTGTGAAAGCCCCCCAATAAGGGAGGCATGAGGTATGCCTTGACAGGTATGGATACCTGAACTAAATCTAAAGTAAATTGAAAAATCATAGACAACAGGAAAATGCATTTCAAAATAAGACAGGAAATCATGCTGAACTAAACCAGAAGTACTTTCAAATACCTTCAGAATAAAACTAAAACCAAGGTAGACTTAAACTTGAAAAGGACAACACAAGGAATATTCTCAACATTAACCTGGAACTAGACAAGAATAAATCGTATTATAAGATAAGATAAGATAAGCCTTTATTAGTCCCACAACGGAGAAATTCCAGGATTGCAACAGCACAGGGATAGCAACACTCAGAGCAACAATCAGAAGGCAAGAAAAAAAACAAGCAAGCAAGAGCAGCTAATATACATATGTACATATTACTATAAAATATATATATACACACACACAGAAACACAGTGCAGAGCATTGTAGCTGGATGGAATAAATATATGAATATGTAAACACACAGTGCGGAGCATTGTAGCTAGATGGAATAAATATATAGATATATAAACATAAACACACCCAGTGCGGAGCATTGTAGCTAGATGGAATAAATATGTAAATATATAAACACACACAGTGCAGAGCATTGTTGCTAGATGGGATGAAACAGCACAACCGTCTACTTAGTTATCCTACATGGTATGATTATGTGCCCATACATATTCTCACTCTCCATAGCGACCGGTATTTTCCTAGTTGTATGCCGGAGGGGACCATTGTGTAAGTCTATTGCATCTTTTGCATTCAAAAAACTATTAGTTTGTTACGTCTTTTTGCTATCTCTGCGAGCAGCCCTGCTTAGGTTGTACAGTCTGACAGCCGTTGGTAGGAAGGACCTGCAAAACCTCTCGGTTGTGCACCTGGGATGATGTAGTCTGCTGCTAAATGAGCTCCTCAGTGCATTCAGTATGTCCTGCATAGGGTGGAACTCGGACTCCAGCAGAGATGACAGTTTAGCCACCGTCCTTCTCTCTCCTATCTCCTCCACCGGATCAAGGCGCTGCCCCAGGACAGAGCTAGCTTTCTTGATCAGTTTGTTCAGTCTCTTCCTATCGGCTGCCGTAATGCCACTGCCCCAGCAGACCACTCCAAAAGTGATGGCTGATGCCACCACCGTGTCATAGAATGTCTTCAGCAGCGCGCCTTGTACACCAAAAGACCTGAGTCTCCTCAGCAGGAACAGCCTGCGCTGTCCCTTCTTGTAGAGTGCGTCAGTATTGTGTGACCAGTCTAGTTTATTGTTCAGATGAACACCCAGGTACTTATAGGCTGTCACCATCTTGATGTCTGTTCCCTGTATATTTACTGGTGCTGTGAGGGGTTGTCCTTGCCTGCGGCAGTCCACCACCAGCTCCTTAGTTTTCCTCGCGTTGATCTGGAGGCAGTTCCGATGGCACCAGTCCACGAAGTCCTGGATAAGCCCTCTGTACTCAGCTTCATCTCCATTGGAGATGAGGCCAACGATCGCAGAGTCATCAGAGAACTTCTGTAGATGGCAGTGTGTTGTGTTGTGTGAGAAGTCCTCAGTATAAAGAGTGAACAGGAAGGGAGCCAGCACCGTTCCCTGGGGGGCCCCCGTGCTACTGATGATCGTGTCGGACACACAGTCCCGGGTTCTCACAAACTGAGGCCGGTTCGTGAGGTAGTCCAGGATCCATGATGACAGGTGCTGGTCCACCCCTGCGCGCAGCAGCTTGTCCTTCAGGATCATTGGTTGGATGGTGTTGAAAGCACTGGAGAAGTCAAAGAACATGATCCTCACCATATTCGCGGGCTTCTCCAGGTGGGACAGAGAACGGTGAAGGAGAAAGATCACCGCATCCTCCACCCCAATGCCATGCTGGTAGGCGAACTGGAGTGGATCCATCACTGGTTCCACCAGGGGGCGGAGGTGAACAAGGAGCAGTCTCTCCAGGGTCTTCATCAAGTGGGACGTCAAGGCCACCGGTCTGTAGCTGTTCAGGTCTTTGGGGTGGGAAGTTTTTGGTACAGGTACCACACAAGATGTTTTCCACAGCTGTGGTACCCTCCCCAGTTTCATGCTCATGTTGAAGATATACGTCACAATCCCACACAGCTGGTCTGCACAGGACTTGAGGAGCTTTGCGCTGATGCCGTCCGGTCCCGACGCCTTCCTCGCCTTGATCTTCCTCAGCTCCGTCCTCACCTGGGTCCTGGTCAAGGTCAGGATGGGGGGCTGTGTGTTGGGAGTGGGGGGGTGTTGGTGGAGTGGGGAGTGGGCAGCAGGACTTGATTTCTTTAGAGGCAGCAGTGGTTGTTGTGCAGTCAGGGGTGAGGGCGGTTGGTCAAACCTATTGAAAAACAGATTCAGGTTGTTCGCCCACTCCCTGCCCCCCGTGGCCTGGGGGGAGGTATTCTGGAGCCCAGAGATGGTTTTGAGGTTTCTCCAGACCCCGCTGATGTCGCTCTGTTGCAGCTTGTCCTCCATCTTCTTCCTGAAGCTGTCCTTGCCTACTCTGATCTTTCTCCTCAGCTCCCTCTGTACGGACTTCAGCATCTCCCTATTCCCCGACCTGAAGATCCTCTTCTCTCTAGAAGTGTTTTTATCTCAGGGTTGAGCCAGGGTTTGTTGTTTGAGTGACGCCGTATGGTCTTGGTGGGAACGGATTTGTCCACACAGAAGCTGAGGTAGCCCGTGAAGGTGTGAATGAGGCCATCGATGTCCTCACCATGTGGATCGCAGAGCTGCTTCCAGGCAGTGGCTTCAAAACAGCCCTTTAGAGTGTCCATTGTCTCCTCAGACCATAACTCCACAGTGTGCATGGCCGGAGGTTGTCTGTGCACTAGGGGTTTGTACACCGGCCGGAGATGAACCAAGTTGTGATCCGATCTCCCGAGTGGGGGGAGTGGTGTTGAGGTGTACGCCTCCTTAGTGTTTGCGTTTGTTATGCAACAGTTAGTTACGACCAAGCAATTTGAATTGACAATAGGGATTCCAGGAGTTACTAAAATCTATGATAATTGCACTCCAACTGTTTAAATGGATATGTGTCATTCCACTTCAAAGGTGTTCATGTTATTGTTAATTACTAACACTACTTTACTGTCAAATGACTCTCAGTGACAATTGCAATACTTTGCTGGATACCTTAATATCCACAGTGAGGCACTATTTGAAAAGATTTCTTACCTGACAAGGAAGGCCCACCCTTTTGAAAAAAGCTTTATCTGCCCTTGTATAAACATCATGAAGCAATTTCATGTCTGTTTAATAAAATAGGCTGTGCTAAAGTTGGATTTATTGTCTCAATTAATAAACCACAATACCTTTGTGGTGATGGACTCTTTGTTTCATCTGAAAATGTGAAGAAAGAGAGCAACGTGTGCTAAATCACTACCATGCTAGCTACTAGCCACTGGCTAGTTATAGGCATTTGCTGCATACAGTACCGATTTAACAGCTATATGTTTTATACACACATTACCTTTGCACTTTATAATATTTAATTTGTTTACATGTGTGTGAAATAACAATAGATGTCTTCATTCTGATTGAGATGTTTAGCAACAGTTGCTGGCTACATTTAGAAGTTGCTATTTTTTTTTCTCAGCTGTTCAAAATAACTGGTTAAACAAACAAACCATAATATTTTGTCCAGTACTGCAGTCATTTAATAAATTGTACTTGTGGATGCTGTTGTATGAAAGCAATAGCATACTCGAGGCCATTATGGTATCATGAATATACTACTACCACCCGCAGTTACTATATTAATTGATATCATACTCCCCCATGTGTAATGTTGCTGAAATAATAATAAGTTCAAAATGGTAGAATAAATCGAAGGGTGGGGCATGATCACAATCTTAACCCCCATGACAGTCTTCTTTCCTTTGTCCAGAGGATGCACCAAACACCTTGACTGGAGCTCTGGCCTAGTGGTAGGGCATCTGCCTCTCAGCCACAACGTTGTGATTTCACATCCCAGCTGGGTCATACCAAAGATCGTGCAAAAATGGTACTTTCAGTGTTACTGGTTGTGGGCTGACTGTCCCCAACCCAGTGGATCCCCAGTTGGCGGATAGCTTTGATATAAGCCAGGCTTTTCTGGTCGAATAAGCAGTCCCGGACCAACTGACGATGTTCTTATCAGGATGGGGCACAGTAGCAGGTGGCACTGTTGCACTCATGAAATCCCCCATGTGTCCTATGACGGGCTTACCATGCGAATAAGAGGCGTGCTATAACCTCTAGCCCCAGGAAAGGGAAACCCTGAAGAAATAAATCAGGGTAGGGGATGCTATTCAGCCTTGGTTGGCAAGTTGCCTGCGAGAAGGAAACTGGGACAAGAAAACCAATGCCGGAGATGGATGTACTGGGCCTATGGTGCATAACGGCAGCACAACACAGTTACGTTATATGGATGGACCTTTATAACTGCTTCCCTCAGTACTGTAGCAGTACTTTCCTAGTCCTCTGATAATTCTTCCCTGCCACCCAGATGCTGAACTGTGCCACATTCTTCCTTCCTTTTAATTATAAAGAAAATTAAAATGTGAAAAAAAAACATTCACAAATCAAATCTGAATGATAAGTTATGCACTCATGAAATGGGATTAATAAACATCTTTGGCCCCATAATGTTCTTTTAAAAACATTATAATTTAAACCCTAATCAAAGACCTTTTTTCCTCATTGTCTTTGTGTGAAATACATCCACCGATCATGCACCCATATGTGAGTTTATGTAACTGCAATGCGCACGTGTGCTTTATTGAGAAACTCTTCAAGATTCTGTAATTGTCCGATTGATAAAATGTGTCTGAATAATGCAAACAACAGGAAAGCAGAAGGATGAATAGAGTGGAAGGAAGAGTTGATTGAGACAAAGTGTGGAAATTGCGTACATGAGACTAATTGTGCTTTAGCCCCAGTTAGGAATCTGAAAGTCTTCAGTTGTTACCAAAAACCTTAAACAAACAAAGTAGTGCGAGAAGGTTATTATCTTTTCTATTTACCTACACCAGAATTACAATTCTAAATCAAGACTCCTGTCACAAGACACAACAAAAGCATAGCCATTTCTGTGTTGCATGAGATACTATGTCACTGATGTAGCAGTTATACATAAGTCACCATTTGGAAATTTCTAAAGCATGTAGGTGACAATAATATGGGGGGGAGGGCTGAAATGTTCAAAAGATGAAAAGTTCATAGTGGTCAAATTTGATCAAATGTGGTTTATTTTTCAACTGCAGGGATTCAAACACTGCAACACCGATGGACGAAGTGTTTGGTCCGAAGGGGAGACTATGTTGAAAAATAAACCATATTTGGTCAAATTTGACCGCTATGAGCTTCCCCCCCCCCCCCTTCCCCCTCGTACTTTCAATGATTACTGCAGTCTCAAAATCACTCAACTCTCTGTGTGGAAGTCCTCATAACGGCATACGTTTGCAAATCAGGTGTGGTCTCAATCACACCTGATGCAACCAATCAAGGGCTTCATTAGTTGTATCAGGTGTTTTTGAGATAGGACACCTGAAAAAAACCTGGGCTGCGTTCGGAATGTTCACTCACTCACTCCCTCCCGACTCGCTATATTGTGAATTTAGATATGGTGGACTATATAGTAAACTCAATATAACAATAAAATTTACAGCTTTCGGACACTCCTTGCTTGTTTTTGTGGCACGGTTAATGGCATCACGTGAGACAGTAAAACGTAACAGACTAACGGTGGTAAAAAAAAATAAAATAAAAAAATAAATAAAAAATGATTACCTGCATGTAATTTGTAGTTAATATGTATTAAATTAACTAACTAACTAACCTGCACTTATATAGCACTTTTCTAGTCACAAAGACCACTCAAAGCGCTTTCATTAATACTAACCCTCTATTCTAAGGGCCTATAGGAAACAGATATCTAGGGACAATTTAGAACAGCCAATTAACCTAACATGCATGTCTTTGGCATGTGGGAGGAAACCGGAGAAATCCCGGAGTAAACCCACGCAACACGGGGAGAACATGCAAACTCCACACAGATCACTGTTGGTTGGGTGCTGGGATCGAACCCACGATCCCACGATCCCCACAATCCCCCGGCCAAGGGTAAACTGTGCTGCCGCAGTGCTAACCACTGCGCCACCGTGCAATCAAATTGTTTTTGCTGAATTAATAAATATAAATACCTTAAGGTAGTTTATGTTGTGATATGAAACTCTTCTCACTGCTCTGTTGGCTGTGCATTGCATTATGGGAAATATTGGCTAATATAGTAACCATACGTTGTACACTAGTTTTCAAAATGCATTGTGGGATATTTTGAGTGTGCTATATAGTGAGTGAAATTTTCAGTGAAGATTTCGAACAGCACTACAAAATTGCTGATTCACTATATAGTACTACAAAATTGCTGATTCACTATATAGTACACTATATAGGGAAGGAGTGAGCATTTCAAAAAACCCAGAGATCACCATTGGTGGTGAGGTACTTAAGGCTTTAGACAGATTCTGCTACCTTGGTGGAGTCATCTCGCAGAATGCTAAGATTGATGATGAGGTCACATCACACATCAGCAAGGCTAGCACCTCGTGTGGACAGCTGGAACGCCAACTGTGGTCGAAGCATGACATCCGACATAGTACCAAGGTTCAAGTTTACTGAACCATAGTCCTGTCAACACTCCTGTATGGATGCGAGATGTGGACAATGTACCATCCGCACGTGAAGAGGCTTGAGCAATTTCACATGAGATTCCTCAGAAAGCTATGTGGTGTCACCTGTAAGGACAAGATCACCAACATTGAGATTCTCCACATATGCAACATCACCAGTGTTTTCTTTCATCATACGTGTCTGACTGCGTTGGGTTGGACATGTCTCAAGGATAGGAGATGAGCGCATCCCGAAGACCCTGCTATATGGTTAACTGGATGAGGGACAGAGGTCCCAAGGTGGTCAACAAAAGTGGTACAAGGACGTCCTCAAGGCCAGTCTTAAGTCATGTGAGATTGACTCGATGACATGAGAGACGTAGGCTAAGAACAGGTCTTGATGGAGTAAAATCTGCCATGAAGGTGTCAACCATTTTAAGAGTGAAAGAACAGCCCAGTTGATTGCCCGATGCCACACCAGATATGATGCTGCACAGAATCAACATCCACCACCACCACCACCACAGCTAACATCACCTTCACCAGCTACTCACAAAAACTTAGGGATACTCAGCTTTCGGGGGAAATTTCAGAATACACCAAAAATGCCCTATAACCTTTACAGGTGAACTTAATTTGACCTTCTCTAATCATTTGAATGTACATTTCAAACTTTTCAGTGTTTCAGTACTTTTTGCGTAACTTGCTCTTCTCTAAGAATGTGCAGCCAGTCCATACAGACACCCTCTAGCCATGTCTTCTTAGTCTACCTCATCCTTGACCTCTGCTGCTACAAAAATCGACCTCCATGACCTTCTTAATTCAGCCAACACTCTTCTCACACATGGCCGAACCAACACAAACAGCACTTGCAGAGCACATCCTTGAGGTCGTACAGCTGCAGCCTAACCTGGAGTGCTTGTGAGCTGACCTCATCCTCAGTGGAGATGCCACACATCCAGCGGATCATGGCCCTGTCATTCTGGCGCAGACAGTTAAGAGAGATGGCAGTCATGGTCCATGTCTCACTGGCCTGCAGCAATACCCTCCTCACGCACGAGTTGTTGATATGGCCTTTAGAGGTTGGTGATAGCAAGCAGGTCTCAAGAATTGGGAGCACTTTCCTGAACTTGTTCCAGGCAGCCTGGCATGTCGTGATGGTGGCAAGCTCAGATTCACCACCAGAAGAAAGCATGTCACCCAGGTAGTAGAAAGATGCCACCACTTCCAGCTTGTCATCACCAACAACCAACTGTGTCATAGGTCGACCATCTATTGGCCTTGCTCCCCCAAGACGGCGCTTACATCGGAAATCTTGGTCACACTCCCAACCACCAGAGAGTCCACTGCACCTCTTGTGCACCCATCTTGAGCAACCACTGCAAAAGACGGAGCCACAGCCAGTGCCGTTGAGACACACAGAACATGGATACTTGCTGGACTTTTGAAGAACATCCAGGCCTGGGCCAAAGACCATGATCTTAGTCTTTCCCATGTTTACACAGAGTCCTTTGGCCTCTATGCCATTCTTCCAACGGACTAGCTTCACAAGCCTGTCCTCCAGCATCTCTGCGATGATGACCAGGTCATCATCAATTGACGAACCCTTTCTGGGAAGTAGGTGTATCAGTATTTAATTCTACCATAAAGAGAAGACTTCATGAGATCAGATACAAACAGTTCACCACAAGATGCAAACCATTAATCAGCCTAAAAAATAGAAAGGCCAGATTAGAATTTGACAAAAAAAAAACATCTAAAGATGCCAGCCCAGTTCTGGAACACCATTCTTTGTACAGATTAAACCAAGATCAACCTATACAAGAATGATGGGAAGAAGAATGTATGGAGAAATCTTGGAACGGCTCAGCACATCACAGATTCTCTGAAACATGGTGGAGGCATGCATTGCTTCCAGTGTCACTGAGTCACTAGTCTTTATTACCTCCACCAAGGAGGTTATGTGATCATCGGCGTTGGTTTGTCTGTCTGTTTGTCTGTTTGTTTGTCTGTCTGTTTGTTTGTTTGTTTGTTAGCAAGATAACTCAAAAAGTTATGGACGGATTTTCATGAAATTTTCACAGAGTGTCAGAAGTGGGGAATCCTACAGACGATTACATTTTGGTGGTGATCCGGATCACCGTCCAGAAGAAAACCGCCATTACGGAAAATGCCATTTTCGTCAATAACTACTGAACCACTAATCCTATCATTGTGAATCCAATTGCTAGTCATATGTTTTCATGGAGACATTCCACGTACCAAAAGCCAGTTTAGAAAGCTTGGGATCAGTCCGCCAAGGTCTCCGCCTTTGACCGCCACCTAATCCACATAGCACCGGACCCTCATGATCCCTCCTGCAGGTGGTGAGCCCACTGGAGGGCGGACCCACGTAACTCCTTCGGGCTGAGCCAGGCCGGGTCCCATGGGTGGAAACCCGACCACCAGACGCTAGCCTTGGAGCCCCTCTCCCAGGCCTGGCTCCAGGGTGGGGCCCCGGAAACCCCATACCGGGTGGGGTACACTGAATCCTTGATATAGAATTTATCATGAGAGTCTGTTGGATCGTACTTAGTCTGGCCCTTCACCCAGGACCAATTTGTCTTGGGTGACCCGATCAGAGGCAAATTGCCCTGGACAATGTAGCTCCAGGGGTCACTGGGGCACGCAAACCCCCCCACCACGATAAGGTGACTATCCATCTCCGTAGGATTGCTGGACTCACCCTCAGAGATAGGGTGAGGAGCTCAGTCATCCGGGAGAGGCTCAGAGTAGAACCGCTGCTCCTCCACATTGAAAGGAGTCAGTTGAGGTGGTATGGGCATCTGATTAGGATGCCTCCTGGACGCCTCCCACTTGAGGTGTTTCAGGCACGTCCCACTGGGAGGAGACCCCGGGGCAGACCCAGGACTCGGTGGAGAGACTATGTCTCCCAGCTGGTCTGGGAACGCCTTGGTATCCTCCCTGGAGAGCTGGAGCAGGTGGCTGGGGAGAGGGAAGTCTGGGCTTCTCTGCTTGAACTGCTGCCTCCGCGACCCGGACCTCCAGAAAAGCGGTAGAAGATGGATGGATGGATGGATGTTTTCATGGTCAAGGAATCTGAAAACGTACACACAAACACTGTATGGGGGGGAACTGCGGCGCTTGGCAGAGGTCTGCGCTCTCCGAGTGTTTTTCTAATTAATGATGTGACAGAAGACGGAAGCAGCTGGATGAATTCTGTAGTGTACAGGGATGTACGGTCTGCTCAGATTCATCCAAATGCAGCACATTTTATTGGATGGCACTTCACAGTACAGATGGAAAATGACCCAAAACATACTGCGAAAGCATCCCAGGAGATTTTTAAGGCAAAGAAGTTAAATATTTTGCAATGACCGAGTCAATTAGCAGATCTCAACCTGATCCTGCAGCATTTCACTTGCTTAAGACAAAACTTAAAGCAGAAAGACCCACAAATAAGCAACAACCGAAGACAGCTGCAGTAAAGGCCTGGAAAAGTATCACGAAGGAGGAATCCCAGCATTTGGTGATATCCATGGGTTCCTGGCTTAAGGCAGTCATTGCATGCAAAGGATTCTCAACAGAGTATTAAAATTTTATTTTATTTAGGGTAATGTTAACTTTTCCAATTACTTTTGAGTCTCTAAAATGAGCAATTTTTGTATACAAATGGTTGTAATTCCAAACCCTAACTCCTATTTCGATGGGAATACCCTCAAATTAAAGCCGAGAGTCTGCACTTTAAGCCCATATTGATTACACTGGTCAACACCAAATTTATTGTCTAAGTTTTTTTTTAGCTGATTTAGGACAATTTTGATGTGCTGAATCCAAAAATCACATTAGTTTTGCTCAATCAGGTCAACTTTTTGAATTATGGCCACATGTTGTTTTATACGTTTTTGTTTACATGTATGGGTATTTTCGCTTTATTTTGATGCAAAAAAATTTTTATCTCTTGAAATTTTCTGAGTTTTGAACAATGATGACGTAGCATTCAATTTACATGTACTTACCTTTATATAAAGGTAAGTACATGCACAGTACTAAGTAAGTACTAAGTAAGTACAGGTTTTTACTTAGCACCTGATCGAGAGAAACGGATGCCATTTTCAGATTCAGCAGTGCAAAATTGTCTTAAATCAGTTGAAAAAACACAGACAACTTACAAAAAAAATATATATATATATTTTTGTAACCCTGTGTTAGCTAACTCTACCTTGAATAAAGTATGTTTTGGTTAACAGCTAAAATAACAAAACTTGTGCCACTATCAAATATCTATATGGACCCAACTCTGTATGTCTGTTTGCATCCTTCTGTGTATTTATTCAAGACTGACAAAGCAATTTGGATGAACTATGAAATGTTTCAGAAAAAAACAAAAAACAAAAAAAACTTGAATCCAGTTGAACTGACTGAACTTTCATGCAGTAATATTTTTTTTTTCTTTTTTTAGCAAACCAAGGACAAGTAGCAAAAAATCAAGCAATAAAACATTTCTGCCTCAGTGAAAAGAATGAACAAACAATGCATATCACGACTAGAAATTTGCAAATGTGTATTTATCAATTTATCTCATGAATGTATCACAATATTATGACGCATGATGTTTAATAGAGGGCAGCTCACAATAACTTACATTCAGCTTGAGAGCATAGATTCCTATGCTATGATTCCTATGACCTATGACCACAAATAATTTACAATTAAATTCACTGGTAACTGAGTTTGTCATTGATTATTATCAACTATGTTGATTCTTCATTTCACTCCTACTAACTAGAGGATGTATTCACAAAGACTCAGAGCTGTACAGATGTGTAGCTCCTCCTGATTGGATCATACTTGAACTTTTGGGTCAGCTGTTAGCAAATTCCTGGATTGTCCAACATGGTACTTTGGCAGCAAACCTTCTCAGATAGGTTGAAAAATAAACAGCAAAACAAGCATTAAGTATGAAATAAGTTGTTTAGCAGATGAATCTGTTCTTGTCTGTGAACACAGAATCTTCAGGGCTGCTCCCAAAAAAACAAAAACAAAAAACCTCTGTAATTGTCACAGCAAGCACTGATATACGTATATATATATATATATATATATATATATATATATATATATATATATATATATATATATATATATATATATATATATATATATATACGTATATATATATATATATATATATATATATATATATATATATATATATATACTGTATATAAATTCTTGTTGTGGCAATATCTTGGGTCCTGGATAAAGAGATGCTCTGGGCCTATCATCAAGCTCACCCGGAAAAGCCCTCTGGACTGCCAGGAGGCGCTCTTGTGGTGGTGGTGGGGGGGGCTGTCATGGGCAGCGAGAGCACGCCCCTCCCGTCCTATCTCACATTCATCAATTCATCACTGCACCTGAGGCAGAAGACACACCTGCCCCCGCTCATCATCCAGCATACTTAAGGAAGCTCTCTCCGCGCATTCAACGCCGGCTTGTCTGGGTATACTGCCCGTCTATGGACAAGCAAGTATCTTCTCAACAAGTTTTGACATGTTGTCTTACCTTGTTTTCCTCTCTCCTTCAAGTTGCTGCCACAAAGCGGGTGTGTCTCCAGGACTGCACGCGCTCTCCTGCCATATCTCCATTATTACTCGGCTTACAATCTCCACCCGGTCAGGCACCATCAGCTTATTCCCTTTATCATCTATTCATGGTAAAGGGATCTATTCATCTATTCATGGTAAGGGCATCTATTTCCCGCTGGGGTCCTGCCGATTCTTCCTCGGAACTCAAGTTAAGTGGCTATTTGGCTCGTCCATTTCACCTTGCTCCGTTCCTCCACTCACAGCTCTTGTCTCCTCTCCACAGGTGGCTTCCTCTGGCGAGTGACTGTTTCTGTAGCTGTGCGTTTATTTTGCAAATCAATAAACTTTCAAACGTGCCCCTCTTTGTTGTTGATTTCCTGTGCTGTTGCATCGTGCACGTGAGCTGTCAGCTTATTAACTATGTGCTATGAGATGACTGTTGTGAAATGGCGCTATATAAATAAAGTTGAATTGAATTATTAACCATGACAATGAACCTATTTAGTGGGTAGCCATGGTCACCTGTGAGCTGACCGCAGATCATATTAGACTTGAGAAGTACATATTTTACGTGGAAATTGCAAATCTCATCCTTTATAGTAATATACAAGTTACAGTGCATCCGGAAAGCATTCACAGCACTTCACTTTTTCCACTTTTTGTTATGTTACAGCCCTATTCGATAAGGGATTGAATTCAGTTTTTTCCCTCAAAATTCTACACACAATACCCCATAATGACAATGTGATTATTTTTTTTTGAGATTTTTGCAAATTTATTAAAAGTTAAAAAAAAAACAACAATAACAAAAAACTAAGAAATCACATGTACATAAGTATTCACAGCCTTTGCTCAATACTTTGTTGATGCACCTTTGGAAGCAATTACAGCCTCAAGTCTTTTTGAATAAGATGCCAAAAGCTTGGCACACCAATCTTTGGGCAACTTGGCACATTCCTCTTTGCAACACCTCTCAAGCTGTTCAGCTCAGGTTGAATGGGAAGTGCAATTTTCAGATCTCTCCA
Organism: Pholidichthys leucotaenia; assembly: GCA_020510985.1. Taxonomy (NCBI): domain Eukaryota; kingdom Metazoa; phylum Chordata; class Actinopteri; order Cichliformes; family Pholidichthyidae; genus Pholidichthys; species Pholidichthys leucotaenia. The sequence continues at coordinate 261,813,489 of CM035840.1, forward strand.
GAGATGTTCAATTGGATTGAAGTGTGAACTCTTGCTCGGCCACACAAGGACATTTACAGAGTTGTCCTGAAGCCACTCCTTTGATATCTTGTCTGTGTGCTTAGGGCCGGTGTCCTGCTGAAAGATGAACCGTTGCCCCATTCTGAGGTCAAGAGCACTCTGTACATTGCTTCATTCATCTTTCCCTCTATACTGACTAGTTCCTGCCAGTGAAAAAAACATCCCCACAGCATGATGTTGCCACCACCATGCTTCACAGTTGGGATGGCATTGACCTGGTGATGAGCGGTGCCTGGTTTCCTCCAAACATGACGTATGGCATTCACGCCAACGAGTTCAATCTTTGCCTCATCAGACCAGAGAATTTTGTTTCTCGTGGTCTGAGAGTCCTTCAGGTGCCTTTTGGAAAACTCCAGGCAGGCTGCAGTTTGCCTTTTACTAAGGAGTGGCTTCCGTCTGGCAACTCTACCATACAGGCCTTATTGGTGGATTGCTGCAGAGATGGTTGTCCTTCTGGAAGGTGCTCTTCTCTCCACAAAAGAACACCGGACCTCTGACAGAGTGACCATCGGGTTCTTTGTCACCTCAATGACTAAGGCCCTTCTCCCGTGATAGCTCAGTTTAGAGGGCCGGCCACCTCTAGGAAGAGTCCTGGTGGTTCTGAACTTCTTCCCTTTATGGATTATGGAGGCTATTGTGCTCATTGGGACCTGCAAAGAAACAAAAATGTTTCTGTACCCTTCCCCAGATTTGTGCCTAGAGACAATCCTGTCTCGGAGGTCTACAGACAATTCCTTTGACTCCTTGCTTGTTTTGTGCTCTGACATGCACTGTCAACTGTGGGAGCTTATATACAGTAGAAAGGTGTGTGCCTTTCCAAATCATGTCCAATCAACTGAATTTACCGCTGGTGGACTCCCATTAAGCTGCAGAAACATCTCAAGGATGATCAGTGGAAACAGGATGCACCTGAGCTCAAGTTTGAGCTTCATGGCAAAGGCTGTGAATACTTGTGTACATGTGATTTCTTAGTTTTTTAGTTTTAATAAATTTGCAAAAATCTAAAAAAAAAAAAAAAAAAAAAAAAAACTTTTTTCATGTTGTCATCATGGGTATTGTGGTTAGAAGTTTAAAGAAAAAAAATGATTTTTTTTTTCTATTTTGGAATAAGGCTGTAACATAACAAAATGTGACCCATGCCTGCAAAATGAGTCACAATGAGGAAATTTTCAAAACTGAGGTAACATTATTTTCATATTATGTATTGAAAGACCTTCAAAATGATATTTAATTTGTAGGAATTGGGCAAAAATGGACCAGCAACAAGCTGATTTTATTTACATTTTGGCTAGTTTGAAAACTCACGTTTGATGGGCCCTGAGTTACGTCCTCCGCAAAAACATGTCTATTTTTAGAAAGTCAGAGTTCCAAGCTTTACAATGATGCCAGGCATTGATGGGGTTTTTTCCGGGACTTGCCGCCAGCAATCAAAGAAGGAATCATGATTTCTGACTTCACCTTCCTGTAGCTTGTAATTACCCGGTGAGCATTCCAACTCATTTTGCCAACACGGGTCACAAATATAGAAGAAGTGAAGCGATGTGAATACTTTCCTGATGCAATCTACATGGATTACACACACTACTAAATGAATGAAGTGTGCTGGGGAAAGGATGAGACTGCTGCATTTCAAACTTCACGCATGTGTTTATTGACATAATTACTGTACACACAGAGGCAATTGTGGACTTGGTAGAATGCTGTGAAACTGTAGTTTAGTCAGCAAAAAAAAGGGAGTCACTTACTCAGACTACTGAGCTGTAATGAAGCCTTGAAGACAGGGTGATACTTGGGGGCACACAGGTGTGTTGCACATGAGGTGGGTTATTATTAAGACAATTACATGAATTTACTCACCAAGAAGACACCCATCCTCACAATGCCAGCTTGTAGTTTGTTCCCAACAATGCTGTTCATTAGAATCATTAGGAAAACCTGTTCAACTGCTTTGTATGGGGATATGATGTACCTGGGTAACAGCCGGATAATGCCATCCCACTCAGGGGCATAGCTGGGCTCAGGGTTGACTGGGAATTTCCCGATTGGTCTGCCAGCTCCCTCTGGAATGCCCCTGTTGCCAGGAACCCCAGTGTTGCCAGCACCTGCACCGAGACGGGCAAGGCACAGCTGTTCGCCGTGTCGCGCTCCAAGAGTGGCCATAGCTCTGAACACAGTTCCACAAGGACTGTCCGTGAAAACCTAAATCAGCTGACAAGCCAGTCATCATCCTGAACCAGAAAATTGTTTGTCTCTAAAAACCCTTTCTCTTCTCACTGCGCCATTTGCAATATCCTCTAATAATGCTAATGCCATTGTTGTTAAAGGAATTTTCTGCACTTCTTAGCACTTGCTTTTATATCCACTCATCTAATTGTGCACACTTGGATGTTTGTTCATCATGTGTCTCTGGTGTGTACAATCATTTTGACATCAATGTCAGTCTCCCAACATCACCTCTAAGTGTCGCCAATGGACCAATAACAGCAGAAACGTATGTATGCCAGCCATGAAGTTGGCGTGGGGCTGCGCATATTTCCAAAGTCATTTCATTCTTGATACATCCGAAATTTTCCATGGAAAAGGACGTACGCCATGTTTTTGTGAGTAAGTACCCTTTGTACATGAGGCCCCAGGTCTCTACCTTCAGAGCGTGAATTATAAGATTTCTTTGCGCCTAAAAGATCCTTAATCAGAAAAGAACATACAGAATGATCTTCTTTGTCTCTGAGGGCCAAGTACACACATCAGAATGATTCAGCATAATTGCATTACAGAACTTGAGTGACAAATACAAAGAAGAATAGCCTTTGTGTTATGGAACAATATGTTCTGCTGCACATATCATGCACTATAATCACATAGTGTATGTTTGGCACACAGACCAGATCTTAGTGTGCTCCTCTGGATCCTCCATTCCGTCACTGTCATAATCAGGGCATGGCCAGGGACCATGCCCACGCTTTATGTTCATTTTAGTCTTTGCTTTTTCATGGTATTATTATTATTATTATTATTATTATTATTATTATTATTATTATTATTATTATTATTATTGTTGTTGTTGTTGTTGTTGTTGTTGTTGTTGTTGTTGTTGTTATGATCATTATTATTATTATTAAGGACCCCTATGTTCCCTGATCATTGCTCGTCATGTCTTGTCATCCCGTCTGTCCTCATTGTCATCATTTCAGTCTTGTGTGCATATTTGTTCACCTTGCGTCCTCAGCTTCTTATGTTTCCGTACCCATAGCCGCTGTTCCTCATGCGTGCCCCTGTATAGCTTTTGATTCTTCTCAGCTGTCCTGCGTCTGGTGAATTGTTTCCGCCCCATATATGTGTGTCTCTGTGCTCTGTTCTGTAGGAGGTCATTATGTCGCTTTCCCTGCTATGTCTCTGTCAATGCTGCTGTTCCATGTATGTTGTTCCTGCCTCGCCCTGTTAGTTCATTGCCAAGTTTAGTTTAGCTTTTGCCATGCCAAGTTCAGCTGAGTTTTTAGCCCATGTGCTGTCTTTTGTTTGCTTTGAGTTTTTGTTAACAAATTATCATTTTGCACTTGATCCCGCCTGCACCCTGAATCCAACCGTTAACCCTCATCTGCTGTGAAGTGGATACATGACAGTCACAGCTGATGCAGTCTTGTCCTCTTCAGCCTTTCAACTGCATTATCATGCAGACTTTGGCTTTTAAGTATATCTGACAAAAACTGCAATGAGAGCAGAATACCTTAATAAATTTCTTTCCACAGCATGTGGGGCACCATGTGGTGTATAGGGGCATGCCTATCTCCTTTTCTCTGACCCTACAACTACTGTATGTAGTGAAAACTACAGTGGGAGGTCAGTCCTCGGGTAGCTCTGTCCATTAACAGAATACCTACTAGAATTTTAATTGTTCCATTCTCACCACTGCTACTCATATTTGAGCTGCAACACTCAAACATTTCTCATACTTCTTTCAGCCCTGCTGAAAAAATAAGAAATACTTGTGATTTTCTTGTGACCCCAGAGGAAACTCTATTTAGACTGGAGCTGAAACTAAAAGTCTAAAAATGCCTTGACTGCTCTGATGTTGATGTGGACTCCTCCTGAGCCTAGTCCCTTTGTTCCTGCTGGTTTCTTGGCAGAAGCTGTGAATGTGTGAGCAGCTGCTCATCCATTAGTGACAAAGAAACACGTTGAGGCTAATAAGACTACTGTAAGATCTGGATGACATGTCAGAAGATGTGAATAATTAATCAAGTTGTTGGATCTTTACTCAACAAGAAACACAGCGTTGCTTCTATGGCTGTGTGATGGCCGTGGCCATTTATTCAGAGTGAGAAAGGAGCCATCATTATGTAAGCTTGGTCAGTGAGAGCGATCCTAGGACTTGTTAATAGTGTTGTAGTGAAATACAGGGGGAGCTCTAGCCTTTTAAAACTCCTATCCATTATATAACGTAGTAATACCTAAAAATTATAGAAATTTTTGTTTTTTTACACTTCCCTCATTTCATCATGTGAAGCTACAGCCACAAATACATACAAATGGCTGTGAACATCATACAAATGATTTTTTGATCATTTTGTACGGACTTCATAAGGCAGCCATAGGGGAATCCAGGGTTAGTAAACTGTTGCAAGTTCATGGCCAGGTTGATGGACTTGTCCAAGATTTCTACAAACACTCCACGAAAACCCCTCATTGTAGGGTGGTTGTATGAATGTCATGGGACCAACATAAGACATACGCCAGATGTCGGCCATAAGTATGCGCTCAAGAACACCTTATGATGTTCTTGAGAGCCCCTCACAGCAGTCATAGGAAACATCATATGGATTCCCGTTCATACAGAGATTTGTACAGCATGTGTAAGGTAGTAGTGAGGCGCTCATGAGGTGGAAGTACATCATTTGTGCTGACAAAATGTGCCAAAAGCCATAAGACCTTCCTACCAACAACTTGAGAGTGCTGTAAGTTGCACAAAAAATTCTTGTAAGATGGCAGCAAGTATGCCGTGGGAAGCTCCCAAGGCACCCTTACGAAGAACGTGAGAGTTCTAGGGCCATCATACAACAGAAAAGCACCTTATTTCCAAGACTGCCTCAAGTTGCTCTTGCAAATTGAACAGCAGCCATAAGAAACTTTGCCCCCATCCACAAATGTCTGTGAACTCCAGAATTCAGAGGAACTGGGAGATTCTTACACACCCATCATTCATCAGAGTCTTTGTGACCATACCTTTAGGTTTTAATCAGTTTTGCCTCAGAATCATCGGCTCAGTTGATCATAGTAGATTTAAATCACACATTTATGATAAAAAATGTTACAAATTTATGAGGAAAAAAGTTCCAATTTATAAGAGAAAATTGTAAGTTTATAGTAAAAAAAAAGTTGTAAATTTTTGAGAAAGTTCCAAATTTTCAAGAAAATGTTACAAATTTAAGGGATAAAAGTCACATATTGTTATAAAGAAAATATTGTAAAGAAAATAGAAAATTTACAAGGAAAAAAGTAAGAAATTTACGGGACAAAGTTGCAAGACTACAGTAAAAAAGTGACAAATTTATGAGAAAGTTGAATAATTACAAGAAGATTTAGCAAATATGCAAGAAAAAAGACGATTTTTCAAGAAAAACAAAAAAAAATATGAGAAAAATTTGCAAGTTTACATTTTCAAGAAAAAAAATTATCAAATCAAGGGGAAAACATCACAAATTTACAAGAAAATACAATATAAGAAAACAAGTTGAAAATGAAAATCCATGTAGGCAATCACAGATGGGACCAACATGTAGTCCATGGACAAATCCACATGAGACTCATAATGCAGCCCAAATTTAACCTTTGTTTGGGCCCACATGGACATGCTGGCTAAGAAGAAACAAAATGTCTTTGACAACACAGAACCTGGGATCACTAGAACATCCAAACCTGTCCACCATGATAAGGTGGTGATCCACGGAGGGGTCCAATATTACCATGGCAACCAATATTGTTACTATTGTTAATATCTGTTTGGTGCAGGGCAAAGATAAAATTCTAGCGGTTTGCAGCATTATAAGCGGTAGACAAGAATCTGAGATAGGAAAAATGTGGCTGTGGTGAAAGACCTTGTTGCCAGACAGAAAGCTGAAAAATGGCGGTGTCTGTTTTACATACCACAGCAGAAAAAACAAACTATAGTGATGTGTATAGTTTGGACTCTTATTTGTGTGGTATGGGTGGTGGCTCCATCTTCCGGTTCCGCCACCACCCAGGGTTATAAGAAGGCAGTGGACAGGAGGCCACCTCTTCTGCCTGACGGCTGTACTATGGTGTTGAGTGCCTCTTTAATAAACCTGTGTTCAGTTCGACACCTGGCCTCATCCTTGGCTCCATATTCATACATAATATTTGGCAATGAAGATAAAAGTGGATTACAACAAGATATGGAAGAGTGCAGGTTTGAAATTCGGCCGGTTTTCGAGCTCCCCGTGCACCACCAGTCCTATGGCCATAGTTGTGCGCCGTTTTCTGGATGTGAAGGGTGGCACTGGACCTTTGGAAGCTGGGAAAGTGGAAGGCACGTGAGTTGTTGGTGTGCAATTTTGCAGTGAAGGAGCCGTGTGTTCTAAGCACACTGGGTGACTGATAGTTTTGATGAAAGGATTGAGCTAATGGCGCAATATTTTTGCACCCTGGAAAATGTCATGGTTGGCATGATTCGGCTTCGACAGCACCGCCAACGGGTAGGTGGGTCTATTCAGCGGTTCGTGTCAGATTTGGAGCTGTTGGTCAGCGGGTGCCAACTTGGACTATTGGAGAAAGGGATGATTTGTGACCAGTTGGTAGATTATAACAACGGCGCTACGATTGGGTCAAAGCTACTTACATTTTAGGGCGAATTGGTGCTGCACCCTACCATCGAGTTAGCTCAGTGGCTGGATGTCACGGACGAACTGTCACGGGATCTGAGTGAGAGCTTGTCACACCAACGTCTGGAATCACCGTCGGTTGCATATGCAGTGGACCCGGTCATCGTGGGAAGCGTGGAGGACGACGCCAGCGCTGTGAATTTGTCCACCCTGGGAAAGCCCAAAGGTCAGGGCTGTGGGTCCACGAAGCACCATTTCAAGGCAAAAAGTTGTTCGGCAAGAGCGGAGCGCTGCAGCACGTGGGGCTACTTGCTTCATGTCACCAGGGCATGCCACAGATCCGAGCAAGGAGGTCTGTGGCACAAAATGGACTCTCACGCCCTCATGTTGTTCACGCTGTGTCTCTGAGCAGCAACAGTCATGCAGACTTAATGATGGAGTTGGATGGAAGTGTTGTTGTGGATTGAAGAGGGAGCGGTGGGCTCCACGCCAGATTGGATGACAGTGAGATGCTTTTACCCGCACGTCAGAATTGAGAAGGACCCGGCACCACTTTGTGGTTGTGGAGGAGGACGGATGGCCACGGTGGAAACGTTGGAGCTGACGGCTCGGCACGAAACATCGAGAGGTGGGACCGTGTGATCCTGAACGTGGCGGACAGTGCAGTGTGGGATGAGGAACTGCCTGGCATCCTGGAGAGTGAGCAAAACCAATGCCATCCAGGGCCATCACAGGAGGGTTCCTGTGCCACAGCCTAAGAAGCTCTAGATGAGGGAACTGAGCGGAACGGCGGAATGGTGGGACGCCTGTGACAGCGGGTGGCACTGAGTGGCTGGCTCCTTCTGTTTCTGGATTTCGTCTGGAAGGTACCGGTGAACAGGGGGTCACAACGGCGATGGCGGCAGCGAAGTTAAAAGAGGTCGGGGCAGGATCAATTGGCACTGAGGGAGAAAATGCCAAGCAGAGAAACTGCAAGCCGAACAAAAGCCCTCTGGGAGTCACGGATTGGATTCAGGCTCAGGGGGTGGTGAAACCACAGCAGGAGGAGGAGACTATGAGTGGTGGGCCTGGACGAGTGAGACATCCGAGGGGGAAGAAGAGGGGGTGCAATGGTGCCAAGGCGACCTGCTGCGGCCCGGGAGGCAATTCGCTTCCAGGGGTGGGCTAATGACAGGATGGTCCAGGGGTCCCACAAGGTCATCTTCTTGTGCTGTGTGTAATTGTAATTGTGTTTAATTGTTTTGTTGTTAATTGTATATATTTCTGGGATTATTTTGTGTATTTTCTTTTAGTTTAGGACCATGGCAGTTATTTTCTGTTATTTGGACTGTTTTCTTTAGTGCGGATGACAGAATATGCTGTCTTGCCGTGTGGTGTGTGTGTGTGGGGGGGGGGGGAGGGGGGGCAGCAGTCCACCTGTCCTCCCCTAGTTTTTAGTTGTTTTGTGTGACTGTGATAGGCTCCATTTAGGAACTTCACTTCAGTTTTCTTAGTGCGTGATTTGGGTTCTAAATTGGGGAAGGGCTCAACTGTGTGTGTGTTGTGGATTTTTGTGAATGGGGGGAGGGCAATGTTGTGTATAGTTTGGACTCTTATTTGTGTGGTATGGGTAGTGGCTCCATCTTCCGGTTCCACCACCACCCGGGGCTATAAGAGGGCAGTGGGCAGGAGGGGCGGTCTATTGACCACCTCTTCTGCCTGACGGGTGCACTATGCTGTAGGGTGCTTCTTTAATAAACAAGTGTTCAGTTCAACACCTGGCCTTGTCCTTTGCTCGATATTCATACATAACACATAGGTTAAAATTTTGGGGTCAAAAATGAACAAAGAGTAGCTCATTCTGTTGGTGCAGATGCAAACACTGGTATACAACCCCAATTCCAGTGTAGTTGGAACGTTGTGTAAAATGTGGTGTTGGCGTTATCGCTTAATCGCCTGTTAATGCTTTGCCCCCGTTAACGGCAACAAATTTTGTGATCGAGGTTAACCGCAGTTAACGGCAGAAAGCGCCAACAGTACTTTTTTTGGCCTGAACTGCACTCTGTACAAAGCTAGAGAACCCGCTCTGGGTAGTGACAGACACTGTGCACGCCATGCAGACACTGTGAAGTCAAACAAGCTGGATTGCTGCCATGGAAATCCCCAAAACTCTGTCATGTTTAAGTTTACAATGTTATCTGTCGGAGCTCTCACCTGGATAATTGTCACAGCTTCCTCCAAAACTTTGCCTGGATGTCGGTTGTTCTTCTTTGGAAGCTGACTAGCAGTATACAGCTACGTGCTACGGGTGTAGCAGCTGCCAGCAGCTGAGGACAGACACTCACCTGTTTCATAGTTTTGGGTCCAACTATCAGTAGGTGAGTAGCAGTCTAAAATTCTCAAGCTGTGTTCATAATGTTCACTCACTCCCACACCCTGTTTTTGCTACGCGGTTGGTGTGAGATGTACGAGATAGTTGTTTGTTTATGTTTACAATTTTTCTATTAAAAAAATTGTGTCTGTTGTGACACACAAGGTCCACTGACTTGTGTTCAGCTGGTGGATGTTTGCTATGGGAGCGTAGCTGTGTTGCAGTGACGTTACTGAGCCCTGGCATTCTGTTGTTTTTTGCACATGTGGTAGTACTTTTGAGGATTTTCTGGAGAATATTCTGGATAGTTTTGTCATTTTGGGTATGTTGAGAGCTTTAATAAACCTTCAGGTGAAGAACACAAGTATATTTGTAAACTTCCATGTTTATAACAGTATGAGAAACTTGAAAAATTACCAACTTAAGGTACACTGTATCTGAATGGAAAAACACATGATTAATGCAATAATCATGGTTAACTCAACGTTCCAAACGATTAATCGCGATTAGAAATTTTAATCGTCCAACACCAATAGTGAAATTTAAATGAAACAAAATGCAATGATTTAAATATTTACTCATTGTGTACGATTTCAAATAGTTTAGTAATTCCATCATCTATAGTCCATAATATCATCAAAAAAATTCAGAGAATATGGAGAAAATTTTGCACGTAAGTGACAAGACAAAAAAACAACATTGAATGCCCCTAACCTTCAATACCTCAGACAGCACTGCTTTGAAAACCAATATCATTCTGTAAAGGATTTTACCATGTGGGCCCAGGAACACTTCTGAAAAACAAACTGTCAGTTAACACAGTTCATTGCTTCATCTACAAGTGCAAGTTAAAACTCTACCATACATTAGTCATCCCTCCCAGCACAAATTGCTGAAAAATGTTGAAAAGACGGCTTCCCCAGCTGTCCAAAAAAAGTCCAGATTTGGTTGAAAAGTGAAAGATGAAATGCTGTCTTTTTGCTGTCCAGTCCAGCCTCCTATCCAAGTACTAACCAACATAGATCCTGCTTCACTTCATGATCAGATGAGACCAAGGGTGTCTGGGGACACCCAGAGCCCAAGGTGTGAACTTCAATAAAAAGATACAACACAGAGATAAATTTGTCAAATGTATTCAAATAGTGTTTTTTAAGTGTATAGCAGTAGAACTGGTTTCAGATTGTTCCAGATATTATGTATTATGTAACAAGCATTATACCCAAAAAAAGCATTATACCCAAAAAAAAAGCTGTTTAAAGATTATGCATTTTTGTAGAGCCCTTTCAACTAAGACTCCCAGTGGTTGTAAAAGTGTACTTGTCATGAGCCGGTGCACAAGCGGGGACTGTGCTTTGTTATTAGATTAATTTTGTCTTTCTCTGTTTATTTTTCAGTTCTCTTTGTTGGCTGTATTTGGTTTTTGTTTTTGGTTAGTTCATTTTTAGTTTCTGGATTTCCTTCTTTGGTTTATTGTGTTGATCGTTGCTGGTCCTGTGACAGCTGGCGCGTCATTTCCAGCTGTCAGATTCTGTTCGTGGGCTGTCACGGCTGCCAGCAATCGCCACTCAAGACCCCGCAGGTGTTTGTAATCAGGGGGAGCCTATTTTAGCCATGGGCACCATTTCGCTGGTGCAGCGGCGTCAACACAGCTCAAGTCAGGAATCCCCTGGACATCTCGCCAAGTTAAGTTATTGTTTATTCTGTCTTGCTCAAATTCCTGTTTATTTGCATTTATTGCTCCAGCTTCTAAGCTGTGTTTTTTGTTGTTGTGTGTTAGTATGTTATGTTTCTTTTTAGTTTATGAATTTACAAACTTACAGTCTGTGTTTGGCATATTGTTTGCCCTCATAGAGGGCCACTCATGACAGTACACCACTGCTAATCAGACACCAGCGAACTGTGAATTTTGTTTTTGTTTTCCCCGTATTTTTTCTGTAGATTTTTTTTTTTTTTTTCCCCGTTGGCATGGCAGCATTATTGGACTTCAGGTGGTTTGGGCTTGATGAGGAGGAGTGTTGGGTGGCTGAGATGTTGCAAAATCTTACATCTGATGCTCGCCTAACCCACACTCCTGAGGAGGAGCTCCAGTTTTGGGACTGCGCGGCACAGCTGATTGAGGGGTTCCCCAGCCTGTGGAGTGTCCCGGAACTCAGAGACCTCCTCGCCTCTGTTTATTACACTCAATACCAGCTTTGCAGGCAGGGGAGAGCCCCTCCGCCACCAGAGCCTGTGTTGTGTAAGAAACATTCCCGAGGACGGAAGCCCCGAGCTCGTGTAGTTGCGGTCCCATCTCCCTCAGTCAAGCCGAGCCCCGATGTCGGCTGCATCAGATATGCAACCTTCACGCCTCCTGAGGGACCCAGCGAGGTGGAGCTGGCGGAGCGTCAACGGGTGGTGGCAGCGGAGATGGAGCTTCTGGCAGAGTAAAAGCTGTGGCTTCTCCTTGAGTTTCTGCCACAGTTGGAGAGAGCGCCACCAGCCCCGACAGAGCCTGAGCTTACGGTGGCACTTTCCCCGAATCCGGTGCTCCGCCCACCACACCAGACGACCTCTACAGACCCCGGGAAGACGTTGTCTGGACTGACGGCAGCCACCACCAAGCCCATGGAGTTAAGGCAGGTGTCTTTTCATTTTTTAAAACCTATGATGAAATGCCTTGCCTTATTCCTTGTGGAGAAGCTCAGCCACAGCAGCCCGGCTTGGCTGAGCTTTCACCATCAGCTGCTCCAACCCTTGCCCATTTCTCCCGTTCTTCCTCCTTTATCCCCGGAGGGTCCGCCGGTCCTGGGAGGGAGCCAGGGTGTGGTGGAGAAGACTGCAGCATCGGAGAGTCCAGCGCCAGCTGCCTCCTCGAGGGTCCCACCAACTGTCCAGCCGGGGGTCTGGACTGCTGCAACGGAATCATCAAAGTCCAGGACAGCATGGAGCTCGAGCACAGGAAGGTCTCCTTATGTAGCCCCGAGAAATCTTGCCTGGCTTGTGGTGGGGGGGAACCAGGTGCAGCACTTAGCTGCACTTGGGTCTCCCCCGTTGGGCTCCACTGCTGCTGGTGACCCTGATCTGGTGTGTTTTCCTGTCTTTGTTCCTGTATCTGAGCTTCAATCTAGGGTCACCAAGGTTTCCATGGGTGCTGCTCCCCTGCTGGTCGAGGTCTTCGTGGGTGCTGTTCTTCCTCCTTCCAAGCCGTCGTGGATGATGCACACCAGCCTGGGACTGTTCTGGATGATGTGCCCCAGTCTGAGTCCATCGTGGGTGCTGTGCCCCAGCTTGGGTACATTGGCAGTGCTGCGTTAAGGCCAGGGGGCCAGCGAGGCTGCCGCGGGTGTGATGCCCCTGTCTGAGGCCACCGCGAGTGCGGTGCCTTTGTCTAAGGCTGCCGAGGGTGCTGCTGTCTTGCCGTCTGTGGTCTTCGAGGGTGCTGCTGTCCCACCGTCTGTGGTCTCCTAGGGTGCTGCTGTCCCACCATCTGTAGTCATTGACGGTGCTGCTGTCACGCTGTCTGTGGTCTCCAAGGGTACTGATGTCCTGCAGTCTGTAGTCTCCGGGGATGCTGCTGTCCCACCATCTGTGGTCTCCAAGGATGCTGGTTTCCTTCCGTCTCTGGTCACCATGGGTGCAGCTATGCCCCAGTCCGGAGCCACCGCGGGTGCAGCTATGCCCCAGTCCGGGGTCACTGTGAGTGCAGCTATGCCCCAGTCCGGGGCCACTGTGTGGGCAGCTGTGCCCCAGTCCAGGCTCTCCACAAATGCTGCCATGCCCTAGTCTAGGCCTGCCATGGATGCTGCTATGCCTGACGTTTCTGAGGGTCCCTTGTGTTTGTCGAAGCTCATCATGGGTCATCGGGCACTGCGGGAGGTTCCCACTTGTCAGCCAGCCGTTGCAGAGGGACGTCGCCTCCTGGCTCCCGTGGTTCCTGTGGGGTGCTGGGTCTGGCTGCCACCCCACGGGGGTGGGTGGGTGGGGGGGCGTGTTAGCACCCCGTAGGCTCAGGGATGCTGGGAGGCAGCCTAACAGATAGGGTCCTCGGGTCGGGTGGCTAGGGGACTGTGGGCGGCCACCTGACCCACCAAGCCATCCTGGGAACTGGCTCAAGAGCTCTGGGTGGCCACCGGACGCTTGTGACCGTATGCTCCGGTGATCCTGGGACTTTTGCAGGCTGCCTGAGCTGCTTCGGTTTCTCCCCTGAGGCTCTTGAACTTTTAACACCTGGTGTTCTGTGTTGGGGGTCATGACTGTTTTCTTTTAGTTTTCCTTTGTTTCTGGGCTGTGTGTTTTTGTTCTTGTCCCTCCATACCTTGGTCCCCCCCCCCCCCCCCCCGGGGGTGGGTTGTTTTTCTGGTCATTTTTTGTTGCATGTTTTCCTTTTGTAGTTATTTAAAGAAATCAATTTGCTAATTTGTTTTGAGTTATTATCTCAAGTTTGGAGCCTTTGTCATATTTCATTTTAGACTGGCTTTATTGTTTTTTTTTTTTTTTTTTTTTTACATTTTGAACATGTACCCTCAGTTTGATTATATCTTGGTCTTATTTTAATTCTTTATTGTCTTATTTATTAGCATTTATTTTTAGTGTCCTAGTTATGGTAAGATTTGATTTATTTATGTTTGCCTTTTTATCTGGTCTTGAAACTGGCCATGCCTCACTTCAGTTGATGCTCATGTTGTCACGGTCATAGTGTCATGTCTGTGTTACGTTTTGTGTTTGTGGGGGTGGGGGTGGGGGTGTTTTCTGTATGTGTCGGAGGGGGGGGGGTTTGTTTGTTTTTTGTGATGTTACCCTGGGGTGTCTGGATTCCACCCCTTGAGGTGGGGGCTCTGTCATGATCCGGTGCATGGGTGGGGGCTGCACTTTGTTATTAGATTAATTTTGTCTTTCTCTGTTTGTTTATTTTCCAGTTCTCCTTGTTGGCTGTATTTGGTTTTTGCTTTTGGTTAGCTCATTATTAGTTTCTGGATTTCCTTCTTTGGTTTATTGTGTTTATCGTTGCTGGCACTGTGACAGCTGGTACATCATTTCCAGCTGTGAGATTCTGTTCGCGGGCTGTCACGGCTGCCAGCAATCACCACTCAGGACCCCGCAGGTGTTTGTAATCGGGGTGGTCTATTTAAGCCACGGGCACCATTTCGCTGGTGCAGCGGTGTCAACACGGCTCATATCAGGAATCCCCTGGACATCTTGCCAAGTTAAGTTATTGTTTATTCTGTCTTGCTCATGTTCCTGTTTATCTGCATTTATCGCTCAAGCCTGTAATCTGTGTTTTTCATTTTTGTGTGTAACCCAATTATTGTACCATTTTTTGATTAATATGGTCAGACACAACCCAATTTTCAACAACTGTTTTCTGGTTAAATATGGTACGGTATGCATGAGATGGATTCAACATAGCGCAATTTTCAACGTCTATTTGTGGGCTAAATCAAGGCTTGGGCCACCAGACCTGAATACAACATCTAAATTATGGCTTGAGCTGGGGGAGCAAGCCAGTTCTCCAGAACAGAGTGAAGGCATATACATTTGAATCACCCAATAATCAAACATGCATGTCTTTTAGACTAAAACACATGAAGTAAATAAGGTACACTTGCACAGGAGCTCTGACTAGGAACCGTCTAGCTGGGCAGCAACAGTCCTAATCAGTGTATCACAAAGGCAGCCTTAATCCTTTACCCAATGTAATTTATATAAAATCTACATGTGGGCTCATGACAATTAAAAAGTGTGAGCAAGGTTAAGTGTAATTGATAACCAAATTAATAAAGGGTGGTGGGGAGAACAAAGAATGGGTGTCAGTATTAGAATGATTGAGTAAATATGAGTCTATGAGTCTGCTTTCTCTGAAAAGCCGAGTGAGGGAGAAAGCAAGAGGTCAAAGGAAGAAAGCAGAACTGAGCGCAGATATCAGTGCGTTTATTGTGACTCAGAAAGAAGAAGCTGTCACTTTGACTTAGCGTTATCTCATCTGCTGCTGTGCTTCAAGCTCCCTCTGCATGTGCGTTTAGACATATTTGTCCACCCAGATGTGACTGAGCTTACATGTGCTTGTGTGCACGTATAGTATTGCACTGGCTGACTTTGATGATCATTATCCGTGTTTTTCATCACATGTTCTCTGCTCTGGTTGCTATTGCTTTGCTACTTTTTACATCATCCTACTTGAGCAGCATTTCTTATTTTTGAAAACATAAATGTCTATCAATTCGCCGTCTGCCACTTATTTGGGTCCCAGTCAAACGGGGGTATCAGTCCTTGTCACAGACATGCAGACCTTTATCTACCCAAAGAGACATACCAGCATTCCAGACCAAGCAAAGCAAGATTTTCATGTTGCTATTTGGATTTTGCATCATTAAATAAAGTGCAAAGGCATCCAAAAGCTGTCTCATGACATCACAAATAAAGATTTTCTAAAATGAAGATGCTCTGGGGCTGCTGTGCTTCATCTGGCAATGGAAACCTGCAGCATGTGGAGGGCAAGGTTTATTCAATCAAGTATCAGGAAATGGTGGGCGAAAATGTCATGCTGTCTGTAACAAAGCTGAAACTCTCTATGCAAACATTCAGTAAGAATTATGTGAATATTTTAGTTAATAAAAGTTTTTTTTTTTTCTGCCCTTGGTGATGAAAGAAGTAAAAAAAAAAAAAATCAAAATGAATTGATATTTCCATTTTTGGCCAAATGATGGAACTGGGAGGTGAATACACAGCAAAAATCAATGTTATTTCATTTCACTTTACTGTAACTGTACTATTTATACATTAATTGAATTAATATGCATGTTCAAAACCGATAAATAACAGACATTTTCATCAAATAACATCTTTATCTTGATATTTCCATTATGACTAGGAACCACAGCCCTTGAAACTCTAATGGATTCTCCGTAACTCCATAGTTCCGATAAGAAACTGGTTCATAATAATGACACAACCACCTTGATTAACTTGTTCACCACCTATTATCCAAATTTATAGTTTAACTGTAGAATAAACTCAATATGTTGCTTTAAAGGGTTGTTTTGGTTACTCCTGTTCACCTTCAAAGCATGTTGTGTAGTTGATGAATTTTCCGAAGCACAGGGGCTGATGGGTGGCTGCTTGGGAGCTTGCTGGGCTGGAAACCTGGGGCGCACGGCTGAGGCAGATGTGGGTGCATCTCCTGTCTCTCTGGGGAGTTACAGTGAAAAGAAAAATGCTGCACACTCCTTGTTCATTCATTTATTCCCCTAAAAATACAGCCTTTAATTCCTAATAACTCTGCAATGCAAACCAACCCCCCCACCCCATGCATCGTGCGTCACATTGGAACACACTGGCACACATGTTTCATGTTCATTCATTCATTCCCCTATAAAAAAATCATGCATTAATGCCTAATCTATAGACTCAAATGGTAAAGCCACAATTAAAATGATTGTATGGATGGAATAAAAAAAAAAAAAAAACTAGTGTGTGATCATCATATAATTAAAATGACAGGCGATTATGACTGTTTTAATTCTCTCTATTAAAATGAGATCCCAGTGCATGCTTTTTCCTACTGAGCTCCAGAGCTGCGTGATGTCAAAACACGCCACTGAAATATCATTAAACAATGTGCTTCTGACAATAGACCTCCTTTATCTGATGAAAAGCAGATTCTCATGGAATACACTATAATAGTATTGCACATTAGATTGCATTCCACCACACCTCTTTGAAATGAGCCACCACCTACGAGCGCATAGCATGTGCACTGTCTACTGGTAGTTTGATGGCGTTACGCAAGGCGTAAAAAACAGACAGTGTACTCACAGAAACAAAAAAAGCCACTGGCATACGGCAGAAAGTCTATTGGAAAAGTGTGCAGATGATCATCCTGATAGGGCCCTTAATGTTGGAGAATATGTCCTAGTTTGTCGGTGGCAAGGCAAAGCCAACCAATATTACCTGAAGCTTATCTTAATTTAAAGTTCAGATTAAGTCATGAGATGTTTCCAGGTTATAGGTGGTCCAGTTTACCCTTTTTAGAGTCGTTCAAAGTTCAAGGAACCAACATTTTAATAAAGAGATGATTGTTCTTCAAAATGAGCTGAATAAGGAGAGATGAACATCAGCAAAAGACCTGAAATGCCATCATGCACGATAATCATATTCCTTGAAATCTAATGTACAGTATAAGGAGTTGAAATTGGGCTTGTACAGACCAAGATACAAAAACACTCCCAACAGCACACATACAGTAGATACATAGCAGATACATTAGCTATTGAGGCACTCATCTGAAATGCAGTGGCTGCATTTGAAGAGAACTGGCAACCGGATCTTAATGCTGCAAGGGACTGATTGAACAAAGCAGCATTTGCTTCAATTCGACAATTGTGACCCGTGCTGGCAAAATAAGTCACTTTGATGACATTTTCAAAACTGATGTAATGTTTTGTTTGTTTTTTTTTCATATTCTGTATTGAAAGACCTTCAAAATCATTTAATGAAGTGCACACAAACGGACCAGAAAAAAGACAATTTGTTTATATTTTGGCTAGGTATAAAACTCGTATTTGATCGGTCGGGAGTTACTTCTTCTGCAAAAATATATGCTTTTTTAGAAAGTACAATTTCTAAGCTTTCCAATGATACAAGGAACTCATGGGGGTTTTCCCGGGACTCGTCACTAGCAAACAAAGAAAGAGTCATGATTTATGACTTCTTCTGCCTGTAGCTCGTAATGACGCAATGCGCATTCCGACTCATTTTGCCAGCATGGGTCACAATTATGTATGCATCCAGTTTTGAACTGCAAAGCCAACTGACAGAACTCATGTCATGTTATGTGCACCAGAAAAACATTGAGTCAGGAAAAGGGCCTTTTTGGCTTATAAGAGGTTGGCAAGATGATTACTGGGAAAAGACAAGAGGAAAAGCCTGAGCATTTGAGAAGAGAAGATAAGATAAGCCTTTATTAGTCCCACAATGGGGAAATTCCAGGATTGCAACAGCACAGGGATAGCAACACTCAGAGCAACAATCAGAAGGCAAGAGAAAAAACAAGAGCAGCGAGTATACATATGTATATATATATATATATACAGACACACAGTGTGGAGCATTGTAGCTAGATGGGATAGGTATATAAATATATAAACACAGTGCGGAGCATTGTAGCTGGATGGAATAAATATGTAAATATATAAACACACAGTGAGGAGCATTGTAGCTAGATGGAATAAATATGTAAATATATAAACACAGTGCGGAGCACTGTAGCTAGATGGAATAATATGTAGATATATAAACACACACAGTGCTGAGCATTGTAGCTAGATGAAATAATATTGAGATATATAAACACATCCAGTGCGGAGCATTGTAGCTAGATGGAATAAATATGTAGATATATAAACACACACAGTGAGGTGCATTGTAGCTAGATGGAATACATATATAAATATATATATAAACACACACAGTGCGGAGCATTGTAGCTAGATGGAATAAATATGTAAATATATAAACACACACAGTGCGGAGCATTGTAACTAGATGGAATAAATTTGTAAATATATAAACACACACAGCATGGAGCATTGTTGCTAGATGGAATAAATATATAAATATATAAACACACACAGTGCGGGGCATTGTAGCTAGATGGGATGAAACAGCACAACCGTCTACTTAGAAAGCCCAAGAACAAATACCTTACTTAACCCTGAGAGGATTTTGGTCACACATCCACACCATCTGCATGCACCATCTGGTGGCGAAGATTTTTTTTCTAGAAAATATTTGGTTTAGCTATCACAAATTCCAAGGGCTGTAACTTGAAAGTGGTAAGAGATAATGGCTTACTGTAAATGAGAAAGATGTAGAATATGATCCGAAGTTTATGACAGGAGTAAATTTACACATCTAATTTGCAAAATGTGATGGCAGCCACATCAGATTACATAACTTTTGATCAAAGTGGACTTTGTACATTTTTACACAAAGGCTAGATTTGTTTGTTTGTTTTGTATTTGTTTTTGGTTTTTTCATTGTTTGTTATCTTATCTTCAAAATATATGAACCAGAAAATCACTAGAATGTAAAAAAAAAAAAAAACTTATTAAAAAAACCCAAAACATTAGAGCATACTGCTTGTTATGTGTCGCCATGCATCCGTGTGCTCATCCCTGGTCCTTATTTTGTCTTCTGTCAGTCATTTTCACTTTCTCTCCCAAATCCAGGCACTGTCACATTTATCTTCTGATTTATTCCACCTTGATTTCGGTTAGATTACACTGCAGAACCGGCAGTATTGTCCTCTCCATCACATGCAGCTTCGTCAATGTCGGACGAAAAGTGTTCCTGCTCCGGTCCATCTTGTGCTGTCCAGAAGGTAAATATTTCCCTTCTGAAGCTAAAAAAAAATCCCTTTTAGAATCATAGTTGGAAAATTTTGGAGCAAATGCTTCCTCTCTGTAGAAATATATGTTGGAAAATTGTTTATGTCTCTTCTTCTGCACCCTGGAAGTGATATCAGATTCAACACAGTTCTACTTTGCTGAACTGAGTCCTCCAGTGTAGAGCAGTAAGCTATATGTGTCTGCCATCTAGTGATATGAAATGCTTGGTACATCTAGGTTTATTTTTTTTTAAAAAAAATTTCATACTTTTTGACCAATCACGTGACAGGTGTGGCTCTGCAACACCAGCCCCAGGAGAGACAGATCATGTAATCAACTTTAATCCTTACAGGGTTAAGCCTTGGTCACAAGTGGACGTACAATTTAGATATTGTATGTCAGTTGCAATTTTCTGGCCCTGTGGAGGACATGGATGTTGTAAGGGTATTGGACAGGCTGCAAGGAGTTTGTGACATAGTCTTAGGTGTGTCTTGTATTACGCACAGCCCACGTTATATGGCCTTGCAAACATGGATTGTATGACAGATGTGGAATTCCCACTCACTTTTTGAGATAGTCTTACTACCAGCAAGTCTGTTACGCATGCCTCAGTGCACCGTGCACACTCACCTGTTTGATTGTTCCATATTAATTTGTCCTTGTTTATCCCTATCTCAGGCGTCATTGGCTCCGGACTGTAAGGGATGGCTATAAAAGGAGGCGAAGTGGACGCTGAGGCAGGCACTTCATTTCCTCAGTCATCAGCATCCACCACCAGCCTGCTCACATGTCATTCTTAGTTTTTATAATTTTGTATATTACTCTAATTTGAGTTGGGAGTTGCCGGCAGACTTGTTATCGGGCTTGTTTTTGGTTAGGTAAGTTTCTTTTGGCTAGGTTAGGGGTGGAGGCAGAATCCGACAGCCCATTGCTGGGTTGGTTCTAAGCCTTCTCACTCTTTTGTTTGTTTTAGCCAGAGCTCCCATCTCTGTTTGCTTGGTTTTGTTTTTTCAATAAACATTGTTGACTGCAAAACCAAGTGACTCTTATACTGTATGTTTGGTCCCCCTGGGCCGTTGAAGGGGCCCATAACATATTCTCAAGCACTCACCACATACAGTATGTAGGAGATGGGACATACAGCACAAGTAAAAAACACTTGCATCACACATAAGATGTTTGTACAGCCCAAGTGGATGGCGTGCGTAGATTTTTTCCATGGGTATATATACTGTACGTGTCAGACTGAGGTTTCGTTAATTGAGAATTCTGTCATTGACCGGTAATTTTTAGCAATCAAGGAAAATTTCCAGAGGCGTCCATCATTTTGATTCATTGCACTAAGAGTATTTAACTGTATTTCCCATCCCACCTCTGCACACTCTGAGGAAGATTTGAATTCAGGCATACAGTATAGACTACTATACTATACAATACTATAGACTATAGGCCTATAGTCTATAGTATAGACAACATAATCAATCAATCAATCAGACTATTTATAAATCACTTTTCTTACAATCATATGTAGCACAAAGTGCTTAACATGAGACATTAAATAAAAACAAGCACCCCCCCCACACACACACACACACACTTACACATTTTCTCTCAGTCAAAGTCTCAGGGTTAAATGGAGGACACTGAAACTGAGAATCATGGAATTGAGGAAGCGCTTTCTCACTTTCAGCAATTTGTATTGGGAAACACTAGCAAATAAGTTAAACCAATCAATATACTGTATGCGACTCTTAATCCGCCATGTTGTCCTGAAGCTTCAGTTTGTGGAAAACCGCCCATGGCGAGCAGGTGCAGCCTGTGTGTTCTCAGCAGCAGGACAAATTTCCTCTTGGACAGAGCTCTTTAACTATTGTTTTTTTTTTTTCATAATATCACTTATCTGTGACCCCCAGCTGGTTAAGCCTCATCCCCACACCACAACACAGTCTCTATGCAATGACTTCTGACAAAAAAACAGACCAGTGGACATGTAGCATAACCCTGCAAAACAAAAAAGAAAGAAACCAGCAATTTTTCCCAGTGCATTATTTCTACTCTTTGGGTGCTGCTAGCTTCTTAGGCTACTTAGATGAGGACAGGGCCCCTTGCTCTGGCCCTGTCGTGATTCCACATTGCAGCACTCAACTCCACGTCTCTGCCGGGGCCACCGTGTTGCAACATCATGTACCTGTTGCTCCACCTCAGTTCTGCTTTTCTAGATGGCTGTCCTTTGACCTGCCCCTGTTGGCCATAGACTGTGGTGTGGGGCTCAACAGGGCAACCCCCAGCTACATTGCTTCACTGCCATCCTCTGTCCTGGGTGGCCCCAACTCTTCCCCTTGATGGTGGGTCTCTGTTCATTGCTGGTGGCTTGCAGGCCCTCTGCACAACTCCTCAGTGTACTCCTCCGTTCCCATCTGGCCAGTTTTGCTACTGTGCCTGCTGCTCCACCTTTAACTTTGAGGCAGTAATTACTCACAGGTGCCATCACTCTCCCATTAGCACAGGTGGGGAGGATCATTAATCAGAGACACCAAGGCGGACACAAACAAGGTAACTTCAAATTAAAAGGACGCAAGTTAAAAAAACACCACAAAAGCATGCAAGGGTAAAAAATAACAAACATCAATAAAATGGTTCCAATCTGTGACATATGTACAGGCATACAAATGACAGTGTACGTTCTCAGGTTAATATCTACTGAACTCCACAATGTGTATCCCCTATTGATTCAATTCAATTCAATTCAATTATTGATCTCTCCTGAGCCAAAACTTTGATTAAATGGTCACAACTTATCTCTAGAAGTAAAGTTTGTTCAACTGAAAATGGATAGGCAAAGGTGGCGACAATGAATGATGAAAGTTTCAGTCACCTCTGGCTGTTCAAGATGGGAGCCACCACACCATCTGCCAGAAAGTGATCCCACCTGGCTCAGCAGATGATGCTACTGATAAATGGATCCACTGTGAAGACAACAATTTATGGTTTCTGGTCAAAAATCCCAAAGTAGAGGGTGTGTTTCAAATATACAGCAGCTAAACATTGGTTGTATGTCCTAGAATTTTTTAATTACAGGTTTATACACAGAATCAAAGTAGTATGCCTGTTGTCCAGTGAACTTATTATGAACTTCATACTGAAAAGAGCTGATGGGTAATCAATGAAATCATCCTACTGAAGACTGCAGAAGGAAATGACTAGCAGTCCACTCATTTGTCTCAAAAGTCAAATCAAAAGAAAACTTTGCCTCTGAGATTTAAATTACATCCCACATATGTGCGAACACAGACCGAGGTTGTCAGTAACAAATATCAGCTGTCCATATACTGTAGGAAACAGCAGCTGCAGTGTGTTTTTGTTTGTTTTATTTTATTTTTTTTTCCTGTGTGTTTGTTTGTTTTTTTTATCTCAGGTGTACTGACTATCTCTGATGCAGGCACAGATTGCAGGTAATGCTAATATACGCACAGCAGCAAAAAAGAGTCAGTGTCCTCCAAAAGACTACTGGTCTCTTATGTTACGATAAAGGGGTCACTAACGGCACTTTTTCCACATTTTAACAGCTCACATGTCTTAATGAAGTGTTTGTGACATATTTTGTTCAGATTTCCTTTAATTTTTTCATTATTGAATCAAATTTGTTTTGTATTTTTTCAGGCTTTCTTGAGACGCTCTGATTTAAAGCCTGTCACTTTAAGAAACATCCTTCACCTATTCAGCTCTGCCCTTCCTCTTATGTCAGTTAGCCATTAGCTGTCTGTCGTCAAGCCTTTAGCTTTTGGCCTCCTTCTAGCTTTGCTGAGCGGTGTTGGTTCACTGATCCACAGTTGACGATGTATCTTGTGTCACTCTGGCCCTTCTCACATTAATTTTGCTGTGATTCCACAACAAATCACGAGCACCATGTGGCAGGCAGCCCCCCAATCACTGCAACCAACCTGGCCTAGGCCCTGAAGCTGCTGGCCAAGCTGAGCTGCTGAACCACTGGATGCCAAAGGGCAGTGTCCAACTCTGCAGGACTCCGCTGTGCTCCTGCGGCCAACTGGGGGGCACTCTGTCATGAGACGGCCCCCCTATACTGCCTAAAAGAGCAGAGTTGAGTCGTGCCGAGTCCTGGAGGATGGTGAGTTAGCTGGCAGTGAGAGACAGCAGCCTCCAGCCAGCAGCCTCGGGTCCCAGTAGGTCGTTGCTGTGACCGGCCCGCCGGTGATGGTGACATGCTGTGGAATCACAGCAAAATTATTAGGAAATGGGCCGGAGTGATGTGAGTTATATTGTGGACTGTGGACTGGTGAACAAGGTGGTTACAGGGATTGCTATTACAGTGCCTAGGATCTGAAGAAAAAAACAATATAAGCCATGCTTAGTGTGAGCCTCCTGGTATTAGTGTTAGCTGGGGGGCTAATAGGCTACGTTTAGCACTCCTTCCATCTACATGACAGACAGCTAGGTGGGCCAATAATAGAGCAGTGGACAGGTCTCAAGGACGGCGGTGGGTTAGCTTTGTCAAATCATGATGTATATGATTTACCTGGAAGAGTCAAAAACGTTTCTAGCATTTATGGGAGAGAAAAAAAAAATAAATAAAAGCTGTTTTTTTCAAGAGAATTTACTGTTTTGATATTTTTTTGAATAATGTCACCAATAGATACATTTCAGAATGTTAAAACCAATAAACAAACCATTTTCAGTCAATGACCTCTTTAATCGTAAAAATCTAATTGTTTCAGCACTTGAGCAAATTTGCAAATAAGGCAACCTTATTCAATCAGCACACAAAGGAAGGTGGAAGCAGATGTTCATTCAACATTAAAAAGCCTGTTACTTGGGGTTGGAGAGGTTGTCTAAATGTACAAGCTATCTGAGGGTTTATGAATCTGGTTGCTACCCAGTGTATCAACTATTGCAGTGAGAGTTGTTGGCATTCCAGAAATTTTGATGAGCACTTTAATTATTGAGCTGTCCCTAGAACCCAAGATGACCAGTGTGGAAGCAATACACTAATGTCTTTGGACTTAGCTCTAAAACTTCAGCTTCAAATCATACATGAGGTGTTTCGAGTTGGCAGGATTAACTGATTTGATACCACAGACAGTTTTACAGTTGTAAATGCGTTCTAATTCCAACACATAAAATGTGCATCCAACCATAGATCCTTCACATCTTCTGGCCCTGTTATGAAGATCTAAAGTGGGCATTTGCGGCATACTTTGCATCTTGTACCACTGTAGTCTTTAGTTTCTCTCAGCCCATTGTCTGTTTTTCGACCTTGTCCCCTCACCACCTAAATAGCAACTGAATGTGCATGTGGTTTGGACTTGTAAGAGGGAACTCATTTAAGGTGAGTGAATGTCAATACAAAGTCTGGCACATCCGGTTCCGGTTCCGCCGGACCGGTGGCGCCACACGAGTAGGCTGCCCGTTGCAACAGCCTTTTTTTTTTTTAATCTTCCTTCTTCTTTCTACACCTTTCACTCTGTATATATATCACGGACGCACGGATCGCCCCGGGGGTCTCCCGGGTCGGCGGACGGAGCCACGGTTTGCAGCGGGAGACGCTACAGCGGGGAGGAGCTAGTGCTAGCTAGCACTTGGCCGCCGCCCGGTGCTAATGGGAAACTCGACATACCGGGAGCTGTAGCGAAAACGACGCGGGTGCCGGGCTGGAGTTTAGGCAGCGTGCAAGAAATATAAGACAGAATAATAAAGAGCGATGGAAAGAACCAAGCAGACCGCCCGTAAAATCTACTGGAGGAAGAAGCCCCCCAGGAGACAGCTAGCCACCAGGGCTGCTCGGAGAGGCGCTCCGGCCACCGGCAGAGTGAAGAGGCTTCGCCGTCACAGGCCCGTGGCTCTGAGAGAGATCCGTCGCTGCCAGAAATCCACGGAGCTGCTCATCCGTAAGCTGCCCGTCCAGCGCCTGGTGAGGGAGATCGCTCAGGACTTCAAGACCGTCCTGCGTTTCCTGAGCTTCGCCGTCATGGCTCTGCAGGAGACCAGCAAGGCCCACCTGGTGGTCTCTTCTTCGCAAAGGGGGTCACCATCATGCCCAAAGACTTCCAGCTGGCCCGCTGCATCCGCGGAGAGAGAGCTTAGACTTTCTGCTGCACATTCACCAACCAACCATAATGCTCTGCACTGTGTCTATATATATACATTTATAATAATATGGACATATGTTTACTAGATGTTGTTTTTTCTCTTGCCTTCTGATTGTTGCTCTGAGTGTTGCTATCCCTGTGCTGTTGCAATCCTGGAATTTCCCCATTGTGGGACTAATAAAGGCTTATCTTATCTTATCTTATTTGTATTATGATGCATTCTCTGTCAATGCATCTTGGATCAACAAAAACAGGTCTAAAGTCAGTGGTGCATCATCAGTCCGTATTTAAGCAGCACAGTTTATTTTTTTTATTTTTATTTATGTATTTATTTGAAAGGGACAACACATATTAATGCACATCAATGTTGATGTAAATATGCCAGACTTAGCAAACCTGCTAAATTACAGCCACAGTCCCTTGGCAGGTCACAAAAATACAAATCATTTGGCAATCTAAAAACAAACACAGGTATCTATCCCACAAACAAAGTGCAGTGCATGCACACATGCACATACAGTATGCACTGCACCACGACAACAACATCATTGTGCAATAGTGCAAAAGAGATGCACATGTGTGTGACTAGGGATGAGCTGATACCACTTTTTCAAGACCGATACGATACTGATACTGCCACTTTGAATATCCACCGATACCAATGCAAACATGATACCATTTCTCTTATTTTAAACAACAGTACAGAACATACTTTGGTAATGACTGGCTGTGTTTTGCATATGTATACTGTAAAAACATAAATTTAAAAGTCAAAGAATATATTACAAATCTGACTCAGTTCAGCAATGCTGCTGCTTTTTTTAAATCTAAACTTTGCAACACTGGCAGCATTTTTCTGGGCAGCGCTATGTAAACATGCATTCTGAAGTTTTAAGAGCAAGTTTATGGCAAGACTTTAAAGCTGAGTATTTAAGTAAAGATTCAGATGAAATTCAAAGCGCCACTGTACATGAGGTAAAAAAAAAAAAAACGCTGTAGATCTGAAAATAAAGGAACTAACCCTTTAAGTTGTATTTTTGTAATCCATTATTATTATTATTATTATTATTATTATTATTATTATTATTATTATTATTATTATTATTATTATCCTGGTGCTCAGTTTATTTAGTAGTTTATTCTATTTCCATAGTTTTTAGATTTGCTCTTATTTTGAAGTCATCCCTGTTTCATTTCATAGCTTTGTTAGTCCTTGTATAGTCCTGCTTCCAATTCACCGGTTATAATTTGCTATTTATGTGTCTGTCACCTACCTCTCACTAGCTGTAACTGTCCATCTAAAGAAAAGCCCATGTTATGTCTCCATTCCTGCTCCTCTGGTTTTTGCTTTCAGTTTCCTTCTTTTAGTTTCACTTTTAGTATATACCAGCAGTAAAACAACGGCTGCTGCTGCACAACTTCTTTGTTGCCGTGATACTTTTGCAAGTGTTTTATCAAGTTGGTGGTGTAAAATTGTAAATGCTGGTACCACACAGCAACATACTGAGGCCAGTCCCACACACAGGCTCCAGTGATGTGATGCTCGTTGCCTATATTTACAGAAGCCGTGTGCAGCATGGCTGAGAACAGAATCTCTCCTCCATTTTAATATTATTAATGTATGGGATCGGTAAATTATTTTTATTCCTTACCAAAACCGATCATGCCATTTTGCCTGGACCAAACCCGATACCGATACAGCGGATCAGATTGGCTCATCCCTATGTGCGACACACGGGCACACACATACCATAAATGTGTCTGCATGCTGCAAAGCATCCCCTAACCATGATTACAGTGCTGATTATTTAAAAGCCAGTGTTTAAGATGAGTTTTGATAGAGTTTATTGAAGAAAGTTCTCTGATTGCAGGTGGTATGTTGTTCCACTTCTTGGTACCCCTCACTGATAGCACAGAGTGAGCAAAAGTAATGCATCTGTGGGGACCTTACAGTCTCCTCTGGTGGTGGCTCTGGTGGCTGTACCAGTAACTGTCCTCAGTTTGATATATTCTCTCAGGGGTGGTGGTGCATAACCATTTAATATTTCATACTGTATATCGAACAAGCCAATTTGAATGTTTTATTGTTTTCAAAAGACAAAACGTTACATTTCTTGAGAATGTGACAACAGTGATATGAAAAGTCTCATCCAAAATGTTTATGGTGTTTTTGTAGAGTGATTCCACCGGTCTGATTGTGGTTATGCCAGTAAGTGTCCAGTTGGTAAAACAGTAGTTAATGTAGGAAAAGATCAGTGCATGCAGGAACATTTTTCCACCTTGACTGTCAGCAAAGGGGACCGGAGGGTGTGCTCCAACTTTAGAGGGATCACACTCCTCAGCCTCCCTTGGAAGGTCTATGCCAAGGTACTGGAGAGGAGAGTCCGGCCGTTGGTCGAACCTCGGATTCAGGAGGAGCAATGTGGTTTTCGTCCTGGCCATGGCACATCGGACCAGCTCTTTACCCTCTCGAGAATTCTCGAGGGTTCGCGGGAGTTTGCCCAACCAGTTTACATGTGTTTTGTGGACTTGGAGAAGGCATTTGACCACGTCCCTCGTAGTTGTTTGTGGGGGGTGCTTCGGGAGTATGGGGTATCGGGCTTGTTGTCACGAGCTATTCGGCCTCTGTACGACCGTTGTGAGAGTTTGGTTCGTATTGCCAACACTCGGTCGGACTCATTCCCAGTGAGAGTTGGACTCTGCCAGGGCTGCCCTTTGTCACCGATCCTGTTCATAATTTTTATGGACAGGATTTCTAGGCGCAGCCAGGGAATGGAGGGTGTCATGCTTGGTGACCACATGATCTCATCTCTGTTGTTTGCAGGTGATGTTGTCCTGTTGGCTTCATCCAGCAATGACCTACAGCTCCTGCTGGGACAGTTTGCCACTGAGTGTGAAGCAGCTGGGATGAGAATCAACACCTCAAAGTCCGAGTCCATAGTCCTCAGCCGGAAAAAGGTGGATTGTCCTCTCCAGGTTGGGGACAGGCTCCTGCCCCAAGTGGAGGAGTTTAAGTATCTTGGGGTCTTATTCACGAGTGAGGGGAAAATGGAGCGAGAGATTGACAGACGGATCGGAGCAGCATCTGCAGTGATGCGGACGTTGTACTGGTCTGTTGTGGTGAAGAGGGAGCCAAGTTCTAAGGCAAAGCTGTCGATTTACCAGTCAATCTATGCCCCTAGATAGACTGGTACGTGTTGTGTCTGTGCTTGAGGGACTGTAAAAAAAGTAACTATCACAGCATTGATATTTTTGGCTGTGTGTACATAATATTTCATATGTAGCAGTCTGAAGTTTTTGCACATTTTGGAAATAAAAGCTTTCTTTCCTTAAGTGTTTTTCTGCTTCTACATTGTTATCCTCACACCAAACATATTCAGGTTTAGGTTCCTTTATTTGTACCCATAGGTAGATTTGTTTTGCAGTCAGGTGACATCCATATTTACAAACTACAGTTACATTCAACATGAACACAAACACAGGCACACATGAAGCTGACTATAAACATGATAAAAGTGCTCAAGGCTCCACCAATCAGGACATAAGACAAAGAGATAAGAGAAAAAACACGAGAGAAGGGTCATATTAAAAAGTTAGACTTTATATTTCATATGCATGACATATAAAGTTATTTTGGACAATGCAAATCACTATAACATTGTAGTGGTGGGAAGTGAAAGTACAAGTACTGAATTACTGCACTTAAGTTCATTTTTCCAGGTATTGGACAATATATCAGGTATTTGTGGACTTACTCATATTTTTGACAATTTTTTTCACATTTTTTAAAGAACAAGCAGCAACAAACTTTAAATCTATGTACTTTTTCTGTGGAAAATGTTCCAAGTTGCCAGCTTCAAAAATGATGAGTTTATCTTGTTTTGACAACGTACCACATGACATTCTGTCAGCTCTGGACAAGATCATTTCTGGGGAAAGAACTTTGAACACTTTACAGTCTGTCTCTTGTTATCCCTACATGAATAAAAACTTGAATCAGTACTTTAACCAGAATAGATGACACAAGTACAGAAGGGTATACCTTTCACAACTCTGTAGTTTGGAGGTGCATAAAATATGCATTTATACAGTATCTTCATGTATATATGCAGTAAATCTATACATTTTTCCATGTAACCTTGTGACTGCATTATTTTAATTGCTTTTAATCACAGATCAAGTTTGTTTAGGGTTCAAAATGCATTGTAAGTGTTAAATATATCTTGTTATACCTAACTAAGTACTGTTTATCTGTTGAAATATATATATTTACCGGCTAATATAACCCATAACAATATGGCCCCTGGCGATCATTTTTCGGGACAGCTGATCACTTTTTGGCATGACATAACAGGCGACCTCCGTCTCATAATGCCGTAACACCACCTATTACAGAAATGACATAAATATTATGTTTAAAAGTGTAGTCAATGCTCGCGCTACAGACTTTATCTAACAACGGCTGATAACTGAAATATTGATGATTACCGGTGTCCTTAAACGTAGCCACCGTTCTCTGCCATTAAGAATAAAACTGTTTTTGGATGGTAATACAGGTTTGGAATAAAAGCAGTGCTCCTAAAGAGACAGCAAGCTCCTACATGTTGACAAGCTAGCGCTGCTACTTCTTCTTCTTCTCTCGGTTACTGGCGGATAGCAAACAAGTGAGAGGTGCATACCGCCACCTTTCGTCTTCTCTGGTGTTCTGCGGGGGTTGGGCGCTTCACACTACGTAATGACGTAGCTCTGACATAATTCCCGACTAGCTCCATATCGGTGGAAAACCAACTGGTTCTTATGAGCCACTCCAGAAGAACTGGTTAAGCACTAGCACCAGCCCCAGAACCAAACTAGCACTGGAACCGGTTTGGTGGAAAGAGGCCCAGAGAGAGCGAGAAGGAACCGGCAAGATACAAACATAATGCAATGACAAATAAAGACTGAAGGAAAAAATACAAGCAATCCCAAATATGCAAATATCAAAACCAGTAAACATAAACAAGAAAACAAGTCACACTAAGAAACAATACAGAATACAGTGATCCCTCGCTACTTCGCGCTTCACCTTTCGCGCCCTCAGTGCATCGCAGATTTTTCAAAAATATTCATCAAAAATTTAAAATTGAGAAAAAATGGGCGGGCGCTAGCAGAAGGCAGGGAGACTACATTAGAACATCAGGTATCAACACGGAGTGCCCGCACAACTCAAAATCCACCTCTCTGACCACCGCTCCACTCCTCTCCGCCCACCTCTTCACCGCTCGGGAATCTCGCAAGCTGATTGGCCGAGACGTTTTACCCAGCTTCTCTCCCTGCCGAGCGCCCATACCCAGCGAAGGAAGACCGCATTCATTGTTCGCTGTTCTCTTGTGCCTTTTTGTGCAAAATAGTCTTCCCGTCGAGCCACTACGCCGCCTCCTGCAGCTTCTCCAGCTCTATCGGAAGCTGCCCTCGACGATCCTGCGCCTCTAGCACCTGACGATGAGGCGTCACCTGAGGAGCAGTAAAGCTCTCATTAACCTGTGCAGTAAATCATCTTCATCTTGAGTTACGTATCTTGTTATAAGAATAAAAGAGTTCTAAAAACATATTTATGTACACTTTATTTACATCTATGTATGTATACTTACACACACACACACACACATGTATCATATGAGAGACAGAGTAAGAGAATGAACGTACGTATTATTTATGGGTGACGTCATTAGGGGTGATGCTACTTCGCGGTTTTTCACTTTTCGCGGTCGGTTCTGGAACCCATTAACCGCGATAAGTGAGGGATCACTGTATGTGAAACCAAGGATAAAATAACAGGAATTAGAACTCAAAAATATAACACTATATAAATATGGAAAAGAGACTGAGTATGGCAGAATCCCCCGTACTAAGATTGTGACAGAGCCCCCCCACCCCACCCCAAAAAAAGGGTGAAGTCCAGCACCCAGGATAACATCGAAAAGGAAAAAGGGACCCACCCACGTAGAAAACCTACCCAACAAAAAAATAAGAAAACAACCCCATCCCGGGTGGGAGGAGGGGGACCCAGGAACAGAGGGACTGAAACAAACAAGAGAAAATAAGAAAAACCCTCACGACTCACATCCCAGCAAAACTCAGGCTAAGAGGGAAAAAAAAACAAAAAAACATTCAGGATCCACACCAGGTAAAACCAGGCACCTAGGCCCCCTGGACCAGAAAGCTGGTTAGTTCAGGTGGTCGACTGAAGTCCCAGACCTGGCCGATGGCAAGATGGAAAGAGTCAGGTTTCCTTCCGGAGAATGTGGGCCACCCAACCCAATGGCACAGTCTGTCAGGTGGTCTGCCAGAGTTCTTTGACCACCTGAACAGAAAGGGTGGTCCAGGGGGGTGGCTGCCCAACAGGAAAAACCAGTGATGAGGCAGATGGAGGAGAAGGGGAAAGGCCAACGATGTCAGGTGGAGAAGAAGGAACCACAGTGGCCTTGGGGGGAGGAAGGGGGACCACGATGGCCTCGAGCAGAGGAGAGGTGACAACAATGGCCTCAGGCAGAGAAGAGGAACCATGATGCCCTCAGACTGGCCAGTAGCACCCTCAGTGACCCCGGACTGGGGCAAAGCGCCTGCGGTGGCTCGGGGCTGGAGCAAAGCAGCACCCGTGGTGGCTCCATGCTTGAGCAAGGCTGCACCCGTGGTGGCTCCAAGCTGGAGCAAAGCTGCACCCACGGCGGACCCAGACTTGGCCAGAGCTGCACCCACAGTGGCCCCCAGGCTTGAGTGTAACGCCCACAGCGGACCCAAGCTGGAGCGCAGCACCCACATTGATCTAAGGGTGGGGTGCAGCACCCCCGACGGCCCCCGACTGGGATACAACACCCATGGAGACCCGGACTGAGGAGAAGCTGCACCCAAGGAGGGCCCGGGCTGGGACTGATCACCCTCGATGACCTCAGCTGATGGGGAAGCAGCACCCACGGAGGTCTCACACTTGGATGGAGAACCCGCAAAGACCTCAGCTGAAGGGGCAGCAGCACCGACGGAGGCCCCGGGCTGGGATGGAGCACCCACGATGACCTCGGGAGGAGGAGCTGGACCAACGAAGATCTCAGGCGGCAAGATCGAACCGACGGAGACCTCAGGTGAAGTTGGACGAACCTTGGTGACCCTGGGGAAAGGCTCAGACAAGAGGGACAGAGACACAGGGTCAGCGTCACCCGCGGCAGTGGAGGCCGGTGAGGTGAGCTCAGATGCAGCTGGCTGCTGCACTTGACTCTCCCCACCAAGAGGTAGGAAAGATCTCTCCAAAACAGAGACTGTGAAAACAACAAAGAGCACTTTCTTGAGGTCAAACTCCACCATTGTTCGGGATTCCGTCAATCCAGGCAACGCCGTCTCAGGCCCGGTCTACTGGGGGTCCAGCTTAGACTCTGCTGCGGCGGTCCCTACAGCAGGAATGGTGGTGGATGCAGTCCCAGGACCCCCAGCAAAGTGGCCCACACAGGTGGCTGACCTGGCATGGAGACAGGAGGTCAGTTCCCTGCTGGTGCTGGATCCTGTACTGCTGAGGCCAGCGGACATTCCGTCATTGGTGCAGGCTTCAGCTTGGTCACAGCGCTCTCCCTCCATCCAGACCATGACTGCAGGGCTTGAACCAGGTACTCCAGGGCTGCAGGCTCCTTTATCGTCCACCGGCTCGTTTCTGGGACAAGCGGACACTCAGGGAAAAGGGGGAGACACGGAGAGAGCAGGTGAGGTCTTGTAATCTACAGCATGTGGTGAGGAATCAGTGGACTGCAATAACCGAGCCCCACCACTGGGACTCAGGCAAGGTAATTTTTTTTTTTTTTACTCTTTATTGAATATGGACATAACAAATTACATTAGTACAATCACAAGGAGAGACCAGATGTTTTGCATAGGTGTATATAGCACAAGTGCTAATTCGCAACACCAGTCCATAGGTGGCTTATATAGGTCATAAGTTAGCCTATACATACACAATTTATAGGCTAATTAAAATTACAAATACATTACAAATTATAAATAGAGCAAGAGATCCATGATCACAACAAACATAATAATTCAGACTAGATATGTACACATTGCTGGTGGGATTTTAGCCAATCTTTAACGCCTCTGTTGAAGAGGTTGGCATTTGTCTCCAATTTTAAGTGAGTTGGCAGAGTTCCATAAGTTTGCCCCTTTTATGGAGAAAGCAGACTGACCAAATGAAGTTCTAGACATGGTGACAATGCAGTCACCATTGATAGAAGCTCATGTGCATGCTCTGCTAGAGCTCGAGCGTCTAGCCACCAAACCAGAAAAAGGAGGTGAAACAAGATTGTACAGACATTTAAAAACCAGTCTGATATTACAGAAGATAATAAAATTTTCAAAAGTAAAAAGATTGTGCTTGACTAAAATACCACAGTGATGCCACCGCATTGGTTTGCGGTCCAAGATTTTTATAGCCTGTT
Source organism: Pholidichthys leucotaenia (assembly GCA_020510985.1). Taxonomy (NCBI): domain Eukaryota; kingdom Metazoa; phylum Chordata; class Actinopteri; order Cichliformes; family Pholidichthyidae; genus Pholidichthys; species Pholidichthys leucotaenia. The sequence goes on from CM035840.1 coordinate 261,847,659, forward strand.
TATATATTGCAGTTATGGGTTTTAGTGTAATTTGAAATGTTTGTGACCATGATGTGATACAGTATGACAGATGTGAAAGAATAATTGTGTGCATATATGTATGAGCAGTTCTGAATGACAAATCCCTTCTAATGAGATGGAAGCAATTTAAATTGGGTTTGACCTTCTTACAAATGTAATGCACCTGCTTATCAAATCGCAGGTTCCTGTCTAGAATGATCCCTAGATACTTGACCTCATTTACTTCAGTAAGCATCTCATTTCCAATTTTAACATCAAAAACATCATTCATGGGCCTGTTTCTAATAGAGATACACATAGCAACAGTTTTTTTTGTTGTTGTTTTTTTTAACATTCAAGGTTAAATGCGACAACACAACACATTTAGAGATGTTCTGTAAAACCTGGGTCAGGTGCTTAGCTGCCATGCTAGCCATTTTGGCAGACAGATAGATTATGGTGTCATCAATTCAATTCAATTCAATTCAATTCAATTCAGCTTTATTTATAATGCGCCACATCACAACAAAAGCCGTCCCGTGGCGCCACAGTGCAGATAAAAAAAAAAAATCACACAGTCACAGAAAGACCCAGCAATCAGACGATCCCCTATGAGCAAGCACTAGGCGACAGTGGAGAGGAAAAACTCCCATTTGGAAGGAAGAAACCTCTAGCAGAACCAGGCTCACGGAGGGGAAGTCGTCTGCTGCGACAGGCTGGGGATGAGGGGATAGGGAGGATGGAAAGGACAGACATAAAGAACATAGCAGTAAGATGCCAAGTACAATATTGGAGATCAACCAGCAGTATGGATCAGATAACAATAGAACAAGAGTGGGGTTAAAAGACACAAATACCCTCCTTAAATGAAAGCTATGTGGGTGACCCCCCACAGCCTACAGACTAGCAGAGCGCACAGCTGGAGCAATTAGCAGAACAATGACTGATATCAATAGGCAGCCTCTCTTTTGTCTAGCTTCTTCCTGCCAGTAATCTGCTTTGATATGTGTGACTCAAATGCAGGTGTTCATGCTTCCTGTTCTGTGATGCTAGTGTGCCTTTCATGTATTGTCTGTAACTGGGTATATAAGCTGACTGAAATTCATGTTCATTCTCTCTCTGACCACTGCTTCTGACAACACGCATTCTGTGTCTCCTCACGAGAGCCTGAGGACCTGCTCCAGCCCGCCTGCACAGGGCTGGAGTGAGTTCTATGATGGCGGGATGAATGATAATAAACTCCCTCAAAAACTCTCAGTTCGCTGCATATTATTCTTCCGCCTCATTGGTGACCCCGTGAAAGAACACATTGACTACGAACGACACAGCCCCAGCGGTGACTCTCCGACGACAAGCGAATGCAGCAGCCTGACGCAAATGATCTGCCCTCCCTTCTGCCACACGGGAGACCTCGACGCAGAGCCACCACCAGGCGAAACTCTCCGGAGATCACCCACGACCGGGAAAGCTGCAGAATGCTTCATGGTGAGATCTGCATGCCTGAGATCTGCACATCCACGCTGGGACCGGCTGCTCTCACAGCTCCTCCACACGAGAGCGCACGCATGAACGCACCATGACCAATCTACAGCAACAGCTCAACAGGGATGACCATCGGCGCCGACTACGCTGATCTCCAGCAAGCTCCCTGACCCTGACTCGCCTCTACAGCAGACCTGCCAAGCACCGAACCCCGCACGCACACCGGGGGGTTACGAGGACGGCGGACCACACACGGGACAATAACGGCTCCACAGACCACCATCGTCCTTCGCCGCTGCACACAGAACCTTCAGGGCTGCTCACACACCTGAAGCACGCACGCAGCTCGTTCACAGGATTTTGTACGGGTCTCAGCCATGGCACACAAGGGAATTCAGCCGTCAGCTGTCCCCGGGGGCTTTAGGGCTGCACGCGCGCACCTAAAGCCAACACGCCAAGTCCCTCACTGCTGCAGCTCCTTTTTTTCCTCACAGCCGCTACGCAGCATTGCAGCTCCTGTTTTTCTTCATGGCCACGAGAGGAGTCAGAGACAATTTTTTCTTCGCACAGCCGCTGTGGACCTCCGCACGTTCAACGGGACAGCTCCTCAACATCGTGGATCCACAGGCAATTTTTGCGCGGCCCAAACAATTTCGCCGTCCTGGGCCGGCACTTGCTACCTCCACCCTCCTCCCTCCCCCTCCTCCGGCACAGACTTTCCCAGCAGCTCGCTCCCAAAGCCGGACGATCGAGGCCTCAGCCCCCTGCTGAGCCCTCTGGGGGGGAGCAGTGTGGGTGACCCCCCACAGCCTACAGACTAGCAGAGCGCACAGCTGGAGCAATTTGCAGAACAATGACTGATATCAATAGGCAGCCTCTCTTTTGTCTAGCTTCTTCCTGCCAGTAATCTGCTTTGATATGTGTGACTCAAATGCAGGTGTTCATGCTTCCTGTTCTGTGATGCTAGTGTGCCTTTTATGTATTGTCTGTAACTGGGTATATAAGCTGACTGAAATTCATGTTCATTCTCTCTCTGACCACTGCTTCTGACGACACGCATTCTGTGTCTCCTCACGAGAGCCTGAGGACCCGCTCCAGCCCACCTGCACAGGGCTGGAGTGAGTTCTATGATGGCGGGATGAATGATAATAAACTCCCTCAAAAACTCTCAGTTCGCTTCTTATTATTTCATGCCGCCACAGCTATATTAAAAAGGAAGGATTTTACCCTGTTCTTAAAGACAGAGACTGAGTCTGACTCCCGGACCCAGAGTAGTAACTGGTTCCAGAAAGAAGGGCCTTGGTAGCAGAAGGCTCTGCTTCCCACCATACTTTTGGAGATTCTGGGCACCACAAGTAAGCCAGCATTTTGGGAGCGTAATGGTCTGTTAGGATGGTAAGGTAATATCAGATTTTTTTTTTTTTTTTTTTTGGGGGGGCAGATTGTTAAGAGCATTGAAAGTAAGAAGAAGGATTTTAAACTTGATTCTGAATTCAATGGGAAGCCAATGGAGGCAGGACAGAACCGGGGAAATATGATCTCTTTTTCTAGAACCAGTTAAAACTCTAGCAGCAGCATTTTGAATCAATTGAAGACTTTTTAAAGATACTCTAGGACAACCAGAAAATAGCGAATTACAATAATCTAATTGCAAACTGACAAAGGCGTGAATCAGTTTCTCACCATCACCCAGAGACAAGATGCTCCTGATCTTAGCAATATTGCGCAGATGATATAAGGCGGTCCTAGAAACAGTTTTAATATGTGAAATAAAAGACACATCCTTGTCAAAAATCACTCCAAGGTTCCTCACACAACTGTTCAGAGTGAGAGTGGCAGCATCTAAATTAAGGGCATAATCTGAAAAGGAATTTCTAAGATGTTTTGGCCCAACAACAATGACTTCAGTCTTATCAGAGTTCAATAGTAAAAAAATTACAAGTCATCCAAGCTTTGATGTCCTTAAGACAGGCATCTAGCTTGGCCAACTGATCACAATCATTGGGCTTAATTGACAGGTAGAGTTGTGTGTCATCAGCGTAACAATGAAAATGTATACAGTGCTTTCTGATGATATTGCCCAGCGGGAGCATATATAGACTAACAAGAGTAGGGCCCAACACAGATCCCTGTGGAACTCCATGAGTGAGCTTAGAGCTGGAAGAAAATCCATCATTGACATGGACAAACTGAAATCTATCAGACAAATAAGATCTAAACCACTGCAACGGAGTTCCACTGAGTCCAACAAAGTGTTCCAATCTATCAAGTAGAATGGCATGATCGATAGTGTCAAAGTCCATTATCAGATGCAGTCAGGAGGTCATTAGAGACCTTCACTAAGGCAGTTTCAGTGCTGTGATGAGCTCTTAACCCAGATTGAAACACCTCAAACAAACCAACTCCCTGCAAATGATCAGATAATTGCACAGCAACAACTCTTTCCAGGATTTTTAAAATGAAAGGCAAATTGGAGATTGGTCGATAATTGGCCAAAACTCCAGGATCGAGCGTCGGTTTTTAAAGTAAAGGTTTAATTACAGCAGTTTTAAAAGCCAGTGGAACATAACCCAGAGTTAAAGAAGAATTAATGATAAGAAGAATACGGCCACTAATAATTGGGAAAATAATTTTAAATAACCTGGAAGGAATAGGGTCCAGAAGGCAAGATGAAGGTTTAGAAGAGAAAACTACCCTATCCATCTCCAAGAGGTCGATTGGAGTAAATCTATCCAAGCAAATATCAATTGAAGGAGCAGCAGTAGTTAATGTACTAGAGTTTACGGTAGGAAGAATCTGACTAATTTCATCTCTAATAGATACAATTTTAAGATTGAAATAGTTCAGAAAGTCCTGACTAGAAAGCTCAGGGGGGATACGAGGATTGACCGAGTCATGGCTCTTTGTAAGCCTGGCTACAGTGTTGAAGAGAAACCTAGGGTTATTCTTGTTTGTTTCTATTAATGCAGAATAATAGCTTGATCTAGCTTTTCTAAGAGATTTTTTTATAGATTAAGAGATGATTTCACCACGCCAAGTAGAATTCATCTGAACTAGTTTGAACACCATTTCCTTTCCAATTGACGAGCCTTCTGTTTCAAGCCACGGGCTTCTGAGTTAAACCAAGGAGTAAGAAATCTCCGGTTAGACTTTTTCTTTTTTAAAGGGGCTACCAAATCTAGAGTCTGATGCAGAGAGGCAGTAACACCATCAGAATCAGAATCAGAATCAGAATCAGAATCAGCTTTATTGGCCAAGTATGCACAACACATACAAGGAATTTGACTTTGGCTAAAAACTTGCTCTCGTTGTTCAGGTGAAGGATTTAAATAAGGATTCAATGACAACCAGAGTATGTACAGTAAATTACAGTCTGTCCACGTTTCTATAAAAGGATGCAAATATAAACAGGAATATATGTAGTTATTTACTCGGACTAACCACACTTTGCAGAAATATATGAAAAAAATATACAATCACACAGTATTTCAATGTGGACTCAGATTCAGTGATATAATGTGAATGAAGTAAAAAGCAGTGTGAGAGTTATGTGCAATGTAATAATGGATGAAAAGTCATGAGTACAGCAACAGGTAGGACTAGGTGAATGTTAGGAGTTCATCAGAGTGATGGCTTGAGGAAAGAAACTGTTCCTGTGACGGGTGGTTTTGACCTTCAGTGATCTGTAACGACGACCAGAAGATAGAAGTTCAAACAGTTTGTGGCCGGGGTGTGATGGGTCAGCACAGATGTTTCCCGCCCGTTTCCTGGTTATGGACCGATATAAGTTCTCAATGGAGGGTAGGTCGGTACCAATGATTCTCTCCGCAGACTTAATGATCCGCTGCAGTCTGGTCTTGTCCTGTTTAGTGGCAGATCCAAACCAGACAGTGATGGAAAAGCAGAGGACAGATTGGATGGTGGCGGTGTAGAAGACAACCAGCAGCTCCTGAGGCAAATCAAACTTCTTGAGCTGACGCAGAAAAAACAACCTCTGCTGGGCCTTTTTCTGGACAGTGTCAATATGGGAGGACCACTTCAGGTTCCGGGAGATTGTGGTACCCAGAAACTTGAAGGAGTCCACAGTGGACACTGTGCTGTTGAGGATGGTAAGTGGGGGGAATGAAGGGGGGTGTCGCCTGAAATCCACAGTCATCTCCACCGTTTTGGCTGGGTTAAGTTCAAGATGATTCTGGCTGCACCGGAGGATCAGCTGCTCCACCTCCCGCCTGTATGCAGACTCATCATCATCCCGGATCAAACCGATGACTGTGGTGTCGTCCGCAAACTTCAGGAGCTTCACCGAAGGGTCCTCTGAGGTGCAGTCGTTGGAGTAGAGGGAGAAGAGCAGTGGGGAAAGGACACATCCTTGGGGGGCGCCAGTACTAATTTTTCGGGAGCTGGATGTAAATCTCCCTAGCTTCACCTGTTGCCACCTGTCAGTCAGAAAGCTGGAGATCCACTGGCAGGTGGAGGGGGGCACCTTGAGCTGGAGGAGTTTCTGATGAAGAATGCCTGGGATGATGGTGTTGAACGCTGAGCTGAAGTCGACAAACAGGATCCTGGCGTACGTCCCTGGGGAGTCGAGGTGTTGCAGGATGTAATGTAGTCCCATATTCACTGCATCATCCACTGACCTGTTTGACCAGTAGGAAAACTGCAGTGGGTCCATCAGGGGGCCTGTGATGACCTTCAGGTGGCTCAGCACCAATCTCTCCAAGGATTTCATGACCACAGAGGTCAGGGCAACAGGTCTGTAGTCGTTTAATCCTGTAATAGAGGGTTTCTTGGGAACTGGAATGATGATAGAGCGTTTGAAGCAGGAAGGCACTTCACGCAGCTCCAGTGATCTGTTAAAGATCCGGGTGAAGATGGGGGCCAACTCGTTGGAGCAGACTCTCAGGCAGGACGGAGACACACCATCAGGTCCTGCAGCCTTCTTGATCTTTTGTCTCTGAAAGACCCGGCGCACCTCCTCTTCACAGATCATTAGTGCTGGTGGGAGGTCAGAGTGGAGGAGGGATGGAGTTCCTGGGGCTGCAGATAATCCTTTTGTGTGGGTGGGAGGTGAGAACTGTAGGTTCTTTTCAAACCTGCAGTAAAAGCTGTTTAGGTCATTAGCCAGCTGGAGGTTTTCCGCAGGGTGGGGGGATGGTCTCCTGTAGTTGGTGATATTCCGTAGGCCTCTCCAGACAGAAGCAGAGTTGTTAGCTGAGAAGTTTTTTTGTAACTTCACACTGTAGCTCCTCTTAGCAAGCCTGGTCTCCTTCGTCAGCATGTTTCTGGCCCGCTTGTACAGAGTCCAGTCACCAGTCCTGTAGGCCTCCTCCTTGGTCTGACGTAGCTGCTTCAGTTTAGGAATGAACCAGGGTTTATTGTTGTTGTATATGCAGAAGGTCTTGGTCTGCACACACATGTCCTCGCAGAAACAGGTGTATGATGTCACAGTGTCAGTGAGTTCATTTAAGTTAATGGCTGCAGCTTCAAAAACACTCCAATCTGTGCAGTCAAAGCAGGCTTGTAACTTCAGCTTTGATTCCTCAGTCCATTTCTTCACAGTCCTTACAATAGGCTTGGAAGTTTTTAGTTTCTGTCTGTATGTTGGAATAAGATGGAGCAGGCAGTGGTCAGAAAAACCCAGAGCTGCACGGGGGACGGCATGATAGGCATTTCTTAAAACTGTGTAACAGTGGTCAAGTGTATTTGTGTCCCTGGTGGGACATTTAATATGCTGTCTGTATTTAGGAAGCTCATTTGTGAGATTAGCTCTATTGAAATCACCCAGAATGATAAGCAGAGAGTCTGGATGTTTTTCCTCCACCTCTGCTATCTGGTCAGCGAGGAGCTGCAGTGCCTCCGTTGTACAAGCAGCAGGCGAGATATAAATTCCGACCAGAATAAATGAGGAGAACTCTCGCGGTGAATAAAAGGGTTTACAGTTTATGAACAGTGACTCTAGGTTAGGGCTACAAAACTTCTTCAACACTGTGACATCAGTACACCAACCTTCGTTTATGTAGAAGCAGATTCCACCACCCTTAGTCTTTCCAGAAAATTCTCGGCTGCGATCAGCGCGAAACAGTTGAAATCCGTCCAGACGGACCGCGCTGTCCGGGATGTGTTCACTCAGCCAGGACTCCGTGAAACAAAGGGCGCCAGATCTGCTAAAATCCCGTTTTTTGTGAGTCAGGAGCAGCAGTTCATCCATTTTGTTCGCCAAACTGCGGATATTTGCCAGATGGATCGATGGGAGCGGCGTGCGAAATCCTCGTTTCTTCAGCCTGACTAACGCACCGGCACGTTTACCACGCCGCCTTCGTTTCCGGCCAGCGCCAATAGCCGCTGCTCCCACAGCTAAGATGGACTGAAAAAACTTCAGATCAGCAGCAGTAACTGGCGGAGAAGTTGCATTGGGAGGTAGTCTGAGTGAAAGTAGTTCCTCCCTTGAATAGGTGATTCGGACAGAAGAGCAGAAGTCCAAAAAAACACACAAAATTATCAAAAACATCAGAGAGCAGAAGCCAGTGGCTGCCATCCGCGGTGCCATCTTGGATTTTTTTTTTTTTTTTTCAACCATGCTATCAATCACGAATGGAGCAGACTCTCCATCACTTATTTCAGGTGTTTCGGTTGTGTTGACCCATGGCATAGAGGAGACAATCTGCAAAAATTTAGCAACAACGTCATCAGAAAGACATCTGCTGTAGTAGTATTTTTCTTTAGGAAATAAGTGATCAGAGATAATGAAATCAAAAATTAACAGACAATGGTCAGACAGTACAGGATTATGAGGAGACACAACCAGATTTTCGATATCTATACTATATGCCAAAACAAGGTCCAATGTATGGTGGAAATAATGGGTAGAATTTTTTACTTTTTGGGAAAACCCCATTGAGTCTAAAATTGAATTGAAAGCCTTATTAAGACAGTCACTCTCAACATCAACATGTATATTAAAGTCCCCTACAATAATTATTCTATCGGCTTTCAGCACCAAATCAGCTAAAAATTCGGCAAATTCCGATAGAAACTCTGAATAGGCCATGGGAGGACGATAAACTATGGCAAAGAGAACTGGGATCAAGCCAAGATTGCCAACAGGCCCCACACTGAGGACCAAACCTTCAAAGGAATTAAAACATAATTTCTGCTTAACATTAACCAGCAATTTAGGATGGAAAATTGCTGCCACTCCACCACCACAACCAGAACCTCTGGGGTTATGACAGTTTAACTATCCAGAGGGAGTTTATTCATTCAGACCAACATAATCATCAAGCCCGAGCCAGGTCTCTGTGAGGGATAGTAGATCGATCTGGTGATCGATTAATAGATCATGGACCAGAAGAGACTTAGAAGATAGAGACCTAATGTTTAATAAGCCACATTTAATTTTTAAACTTTGGGGGGGAAGAGAGGCCAAATTATTAATTGTATTAATTTTAGAGACTTGAGGCTGGATTAGAATTTTCCCAACATTTTGTTTAATCAATCTGGGAAGTTTATGCATTTTATGTTTTTTATCTTTTTTATTAACTTTAAAGGGAGCAGAAAAAGGTTCTCTAAGGGAGGAGAGAGGGGCAAAGATGAAGGGTGGTGGATGAGGAGGAGCTGCAGAAATGCGAGTGTTTTTCAGTTTATGTTGTATTTGTCCTGGGTTACAATATTTAGGGCAACGGGAGACAGACTCAGTCTCTGAAGGATTATAAATCAAAGGCTGATCCAAACAGTAAAGACCACCCGAGTTAACGGGATCGATACAATATGTGGGAACAGGACCAAAAAAGGGCAGATTGGCAAACCCAGAAACTTCAGAGTGAGTAAACACACCAAATTTCAGTCACTGTACCAGAAAACACCGAATAAAATAGAAAAGATTGTCTGTTAAAACATGTGCACCAAGTCTATTTGGGTGGATGCCATCAGGCCTCATAAGTGATGGGCAGTTCCAAAATAAAACCAATGTTAAAAATAGGACAAGTAAAACACAGCCAAGAATTAAGGCTGAGTGTTCTACTGAAACGATTACAGCCTCGTCTGAGAGGTGCCAAAGGCCCAGAGATGAGCGCACGTCTGCCACAGTTCATGAGAGTGGACAGAAGGCTCCTGAAGTCCATCCATCCATCCATCCATCTTCTACCGCTTAATCCTTTCGGGTCGCGGGGGGGCTGGAGCCTATCCCAGCATCTTTGGGCGAGAGGCAGGGTACACCCTGGACAGATCGCCAGTCCATCACTTTTTAAAATCTCTGATGCTTCATCTGGGATGTTATTGCATCCCACATGTACAACAACAGTTTGAACGTGAGGGAATTCATTCAGCAGGTCAGGGATAAGAGCCTCAATATCAGAGACTCTAGCCCCGGGAAAAAATCGAGTAATACAGTACCTGCTTCTGACGTTCCTCACGATCGAGTCACCAATTACCAGCGTCGTCTGGGGGGGGGGGGGGGTTGTTGGTGGATTCTGATGAGGAGAGGAATTCTGAAGAGGATGATGTTGTTGTTGCGAAGGCGGGGAGATGTGCTCTTTTCTTCTGTCTGGAGCAGGTGTGTAGTTTGACACAGCCTGGGTGGTCTTTATCCGGGGTTTGCGGACATGAGCCACCGCTGAAGGAGGGGAGGGAGGATGAGGGGCATTCACGGGCGGGCGTCCAGCGTCCAGGTGGGGAAAATCCTCCAGGGAAAGGATATCAAATCTGTTATTCAAGGACACCGGAAGAGGAGAGGCGCGGCCCGTTCCAGTCGATCGACGATGGCCATTAGCTGGCAGAACCAAGGTCCAGGGCGCAGATGGAGGATGAGAGGGACCAAGGGACCAATCATCAGCATACATCTGGCAGCTGGCACCTGGGCAACTATCGGGCAAGTCTTTGATGTATATTGTGAACAACAATGGCCCTAGTATAGATCCTTGTGGTACTCCCATGTTATTGGTGAGCAACCTAGATTTCTCCCCATTGACCTTGACATATTGTTCTCTCCCCTCCAGGTATGACTTAAACCACTGTATTGCCTCAGTTGAAATATTGAGGTCTTTTAACTTCAACAGCAGGACAGTGTGGTTTACCGTGTCAAAGGCCTTTTTTAGATCCAGAAACACGGTCCCCACAAGATGCCCCTTAGCCCCTTCTTCTTACTTACAAAGCTCTAAACAATCAGGCTCCTTTTTATTTAAAAGATCTGATACTACCGTATTATCCTAACAGAGCACTATGCTCCCAAAATGCAGGATTACTTGTAATACCTAGAATCTCCAAAAGTACAATGGGAGGCAGAGCCTTCAGTTATCAAGCTCCTCTCCTGTGGAATCAGCTGCCAATCTGGATTCGGGAGTCAGACTCGATCTCTGTTTTTAAGAATAGGGCTAAAACCTACCTTTTTGATATAGCCTACAATTAGGGAGGGATCATGTGTTTCTGAACCCTCCCTTAGTTATGCTGCTAATAGGTTTAGTCAGCCGGGGGACCTCCAGTAATGCACTGGGCCTCACTCCTTTCCTCACTCTCTATGAAATATTTGTTTTTGCTGGTCTTTGCTGGTCAAACATATGTTTGTTCTCTCCCATAGATTGAGTCCCCATCGTGCTGTTTGCTCTCTACATGTCTGTTCTTTTCTTCTTCTCTATCCCCTCACCCCCCAGCCAGTCGCAGCAGATGACTGCCCCTCCATGAGCCTGGTTCTGCTGGAGGTTTCTTCCTGTTAAAAGGGAGTTTTTCCTCTCCACCGTCGCCAAGTGCTTGCTCACAGGGGATCGCCTGATTGCTGGGGTCTTTCTGCAACTGTGGGGGTTCCCCCCTACAGTTGATAGTGCTATGAGATGACTGTTGTTGTGAAATGGCGCTATATAAATAAAGTTGAATTGAATTGAATTGAATTGAACCAATAAAGCCTTGACCTTCTCGATAAAATAACAGTTAGCTATTTCTGTGGAATACTTAGGTCTAAACCCAAATTACTGTAGATAAAGGAATTGGTTGGACTCTAAATGTTCTATCAATTGAGCAGCAACAATCTATATAGGTTGTGTATAAAAGTGTGCAAGTGTAAAACACTTGCTTGTGTTCGCGGGGCATGATGGTTTCTGCTGCAGCTGGCTTCAAATCAGCCGTCTCTGTGGCTACTGTGGACGTGGGCCCCTCAGAAGATCATGGAGGATCCACCCCTGCAGACACAGTGACAGGCGGAGCCGGGGAGGAAACGGCCGGACCCTCAGCAGCGGAAGGATGCGTCGAGGAGATGGGAGTTGCAGCAGCAAAGGAGGAAGAGGAGGCTGACTGGAAAGCCGGCAAAGGAGAGCTAGAGGGAGGAACTGTTGTGGAAATTGTCTTTCTCGTCAAGGAAGAAACTGTTGACTGAGAGGTGGAGGTGATCCTCCAGTAAGATTTCACTGGACAACGGCAGGAAGCGGGAGATGGAGACATTGGCTCATGGCGAAGTGGGGAAGGCCCCGGAGCCAGAGGACGCTCACTCGTTGGCTAAAACTCCAGGGCCCCCGGTGAAACCTCCTCCAGCTCCTGGGCAAAATCCGGGAGGAGCCATGGATTATATTCTAGCATCAGCTCAGTTTCACAAAGACACTGAGCACAGCAGAATGCTCAGATTATGCCGTCTTCCTGATTTCTCTTTTTTTTTTGTATGTTTGTTACGCTTAAATGTTTCAGATCATCAAACAATTTTAAATATTAGATAAAGAAAACATAAGTAAATACAAAATGCAGTTTTTAAATGAAGGTGTTTATTATAAAGGGTAAAAAAAAAATAATTCCAAACTTACATTGCCCTGTGTGAAAAAGTGATTCCCTCCCGTTAAAAAATAAATTAACTGTGATTTATCACATATTTGGAAAGCTGAGTTCAATTTCTCTAGCCACACCCAGGCCTGATTACTGCAACACCTGTTCTCAATCAAGAAATCACTTAAACAGGACCTGCCTTACAAAGTGAAGTAGACTAAAAGATCCTCAAAAGCTAGACACTATGCTGCAATCAAAATAAATTCAGGACCAAATGAGAAACAAAGTAACTGAGATCTATCAGTCTGGCAAAGGTTATAAAGCTATTTCTAAAGCTTTGGGACTCCAGTGACCACAGTGAGAGCCATTATCCACAAATGGCAAAAACATGGAAGAGTGGTGAACCTTTGCAGGAGTTGCCAGCTGACCAAAATTACCCCAAGAGCTCAGCGACAACTCATCCAAGAGGTCACAAAAGATGCCACAACAACATCCACAGAATGGCAGGCCTCACTTGTCTCAGTTAAGGTCAGTGTTCATGAATCTACCATAAGAAAGAGACTGGGCAAAAATGGCCTGCATGGCAGAGTTCCAAGACAAGAACCATTGCAGAGCAAAAATAACATAAAGGCTCATCTCAGTTTTGCCAGAAAACATCTTGATGATCTCCAAGACTTTTAGGAAAATATTCTGTGGACTGATGATACAAAAGCTGGACTTTTTGGAAGGTGTGTGTTCTATTACATCTAGCGTAAAAGTAACACAGCATTTCAGAAAAGGAACATCATAACAAAAGAAAAATGTGGCGGTGGTAGTGTGATGGCCTGGGGCTGTTTTGCTGCTTCAGGACTTGGAAGACTTGCTGTGGTAAATGGAACCATGAATTCTGCTTTCTACCAAAAAATCCTGAAGGAGAATGTCCGGCCATATGTTTGTGACCTCAAGCTGAAACGCTTTTGGGTTCTGCAGCAAGACAATGATCCAAAACACACCAGGAAGTCCACCTTTTTAATGGATTCAGAAAAACAAAATGAAGAGTGTGGAGTTGCTGAGTCAAAGTCCTAACCTGAATCCGACTGAGATGCTGTGGCATGACCTTAAAACACCGATTCACACTCGAAAACCCACCAATGTGGCTTAATTACAACAATTCTGCAAAGATGAGTTGGCCAAAATTCCTCCACAGCGCTGTAAAAGACTCATTGCCAGTTATAGCAAACACTTGATTGCAGATTTTGCTGCAAAGGGTGGCCCTGCCAGTTATTAGGTTTAGGGGGCAATCACTTTTTCACACAGGGCCATGTAGGTTTGGATTTTTTTCCCCTTGTGTTATTTTTGTGTAATATTTAAATTTGTTTGATGATCTGAAACATTTAAGTGTGACAAACATGGAGAATGGAGAATGTTTTGGCCATTTTTTCTTGAATCACCTTGGTGTTATTCTTCTTCTTTACCTCATTGAGAAGTTCCAGTCTCTTCATCTCCAGACTGTTGCTAGTTTCCCCACTTGGATGAGGAGGAAGGTAGTTTTTGGTCTCTTGTAATTTTTTGCAGGAGTTCGCTCACCCGGGGTTTTCCTTTTAAAGGAGCTGACATCAAGCTTAGGACAAAGTACCTCATGCCTTCTCATTTTGGAGCAGTAACTAGCCATCTTGTATTTTAGACTTTGCTACCACCCATAGATGCCTGAATATGAGGTTACAGGCTCACTTAGGCATGGATGCTTCTTTAATAGGGCTTTTACAACTGCCAGTATTTGAAGGCCAGTGGGATAAGCAGTGTAGTAGAATATGGTTTCAGAAAGTTTCTCAAGTATGTTTGAGTTTATGTTTGGATTCTGAAGGAGTGAGCCATCACATTCATAAGCCTTGTTTCCTGCTTGAAGGAGCATTTCAACACCATACGAAAAGGGGGTATCAGAAAGTTAGTCGGCACTGGAGGAGGGGAAGTGGAAGAGGAAGCTCATGACTCGTTGATGGGAGTCGATGTCAGAACAACAGTCCGCTCTATTTTAACTAGTCTGATTGTGCCTTTGTCCTTAACCACATGTATTGATGTTAGAGTGGAGAATTGGTTATCAAAGTCATTGGCCATGTACATAACAGCAAAGCTTCCTTGGAGTTGAAAAGGGTCCTGTGCAGCTGGTAAAAGTCCCTCTACAGTGCTAGGGACTGCATCCAATAGGGTTAACTTGTGAACTTGAGACTCTTCAATAAAAACACTTAGTTGAGTTGGATCAGACATTAGCACAGCAAGAAGAAAACTTGCAAGAACTGCAAGGAAAAAAAACAAAGAACAAAGATATTTTTCAATAAGACAAGAGCACATAGATTTCTCCACAAGGTACAAGATTCTATGAATAATACATGCACCAGTGGTTTCCAAACTTTTGGTCAGTGTCCACATAAAATAAAGCAAAGTCTACCTGAGACCCCTCATCACACCCCGAAAGTTACTTATGATTGTCTTAAAAACAAACAGAAAAAACAAAAACATTTTTTTAAATTAGTGATATGTTTCATGGATTATCAAAACTGTTAATCTTTTTTGACCGACTAACCTTGCAGTTCTAGAAAGAGGTTTTATTTTTTCGAGGCTTGGACACATGTACATGACCCCCCCCCCCCCAACTTTTAAATAAAGAAGGACAATGTGAGTACAAGCAGGGTTGTGACCTCCCTAGACCAGTGTGGAAATGTTTCAATCTATAATGCTATAAAAGCTCTAAACCTTCTGATGCCCTGAAATTGCAAATTTTGCATGACATAACATAGGAAGCCTACTGTTTCTCCCTGATGTCTGTGTTGAAACCTGTCAAACTGTCCTTCTCCCTCAATTGTCAATGGCACTGGCTCGTCCTAACAGCAAGGTCACCCTTTTCATGGACAGACACAATATGGGATAATAAAGGCAATGATCTACAACATGTAGCTGTGACAGAGATCATCCTGCGCAGTTCGCCCCACACGGGACACAAACCCGCGACCTCTCAGTCAACTAACACACAGTTCGAGCATGGGAGACACAGCACGATCGCGCTGAGCTAAAGGTCCGACCGATAGCTCAGTGCTACCGATACTGTATGAGGCTTTGGGAGGGAGGTTTACTAACGTTCTACGCCGAACAGTACTAGTTGGCATCCGTTACACTCTCCCCCTTAAACCTCACTCCCATGCCGGGTTCACGGCACCAGTGTGACAGAGATCATCCTGCGCAGTTCGCCCCACACGGGACACGAACCCGCGACCTCTCAGTCAACTAACACACAGTTCGAGCATGGGAGACACAGCACGATCGCGCTGAGCTAAAGGTCCGACCTATAGCTCAGCGCTACCGATACTGTATGAGGCTTTGGGAGGGAGGTTTACTAACGTTCTACGCCGAACAGTACTAGTTGGCATCCGTTACATAGCTACAGCTTTACATTATGTTACAGACTGAATTTTGCCAAATATTAACAACAGCAACATTATATACGCATACATAGATTTTTACTTGCCTGAATGAGACTAATGATGCAGAATTAGACCAATCACTCTTCCCAGCTGGCCCTCAATTCACACTACATCTGTGGCATGTGTCACCTCAGCTCACTGTTTCCTGTTCAGAGAAATATATTGAATATATTACCAACACTAACACATTAGAGAAAAACTTAATAAATCTACAATTTCCACCCAGTTACACTAGATTGGACTAACATTAGCAGCTTTTGATATCACTGTTGTTGTATCCTCAGGACTAAAGACTGCATGTCTTATCACCGGGTATTGCTGCTAGTATACAGATAAAAGGATCACTAGACAGACAAACAGACAACAAAGTTGTATACTGTGAAGGCTTGAGGACCAGATTGTAGTTTTGTTCAGCAAGTTCATTTTTGATGGGAGGTAGAGGTCAGTCACTGAACATTTAATTATAATCTTATATTAAACTTATCAATAGACACGGTTACATGGGCAAAATTTCTTCAGTCTGATTACAATTCAGATCAGAACTTTACTGTTTACATGGATTTTAAAAAAGCTGATCCAATTAGGACGTGCGTTTCCATGTCGCACGTTTGAACGGACTAAATCATTTAGACATGTGCACGTCGACATTTCAACATTCCAAAAATAGTAGAAAAAGAAGCAACTTCTGGTCTTAGCAAGCCCCGCTTCGTGTCTCTGTTTTTGAAATGGACCTGTATTGTGCTATTCAGACTGTACTTTTGCTTCTGCTGGTCTCTGTAATGAAGCTACAAGTACATACTTCTGCATATGATAAACAGAGGGAGAAAGCAGGACGATACAGACCAGTTTTGTATTACTCCCGCTATGTCTTCCGCTAGCTGCTGTAAAGGCGGAAATATGTCATGTTGACGCATGGCTGACGTACAGAGATGTGCAGTAAACATATTTTCTGCCCAACCTTCGGAATAAGTATTTTCATGCGCGCCATTCGGATTAACAATCGGCATAACCCACCCGTCTCAATCGGAATGAAATTTTGATCCGAATGAGCATGATTGGGTCAGAATATTCAGACTGGCATGTTTACATGAAGCATTTTTATTCCGATCAGGCTTTTAATCGGGTTACTTGTGTCCATGTAAACATGGTCAATAATAAATTTAATACATTTAGTCTGTGTGAAGCAATGAGGTGTTCTGACTTTGTCACAACAGAGAAATGTGTTATTTGCTACTCTGTCATACACTACCGTTCAAAAGTTTGGGGTCACTTAGAAATTTCCTTATTTTTGAAAGAAAAGCACTATTTTTCAATGAAGATAACTTTAAACTAATCAGAAATACACTCTATACATTGCTAATGTGGTAAATGACTATTATAGCTGCAAATGTCTGGTTTTTGGTGCAATATCTACATAGGTGTATAGAGGCCCATTTCCAGCAACTATCACTCCAGTGTTCTAATGGTACAATGTGTTTGCTCATTGCGTCAGAAGGCTAATGGATGATTAGAAAACCCTTGTGCAATCATGTTAGGTCTGCAATGCTGTAATTGCTGCAAATGGAGGATTCTTTGGCGAAAGCAAAGTTTGAAGGAAAAAAATTATTATTTCAAATACAAATCATTATTTCTAACCTTGTCAATGTCTTGACTATATTTTCTATTCATTTTACAACTCATGGTGGTAAATAAGTGTGACTTTTCATGGAAAACACAAAATAATTGTCTGGGTGACCCCAAACTTTTGAACGGTAGTGTATTTCAATGATTTAAAAAATACATTAAGTATGTAAACTTAGGTGAAAATAAGCAGTATTTTCTGCTGTGAGATGCTAAAAGCACATAAAGCAGGTGAACAACCTCAACAGGCCTCTGAGCCAATCTCTTAAAATTCCTTAAAAGACCTCCCTTTTAAAAATACACGACTGTTTGCGTGTTTGTACAGTAGGTGTAGGTCGAGTAAAATGGATATCACCCTGTGATAATGTAACATTAGGAGCCACTATTTAATTCAGTGTTTTTTGTAAGTAAATGTGGACTTATATAATAAGTCCACATTTGAAAATATAACTTAAAATAGCCATCTAGTTAACTGCCAAACCTTGCTGCCAAATGTTTTCAAAAGTTATATTTTAAACTAGATATAGACCATCATTTTCATCATCATAGCAGTCTGTCGGGGGCGACAATGACTGTTTCATTTAGGTCTTATCAGATTCCTCCAAGCAGCTCTGTGCTTTGCCCTCTGCTGCCAGGAACTCCTGACCTTGTTAATCCGGGCGACGTCTGAGCTGGTATGAGTTGCTTTCTGACTGATCATTTCATGAAACTGCTTGCAAAGTATTTGAGTGCCGCTAGCTTTTGCTGGACCAGTGGCACATTCTTGGCAGATAGAGGTATTATCAGTGGCAAAGACAGGCCGAAACAAATTGACTCCAGTATCTGTTGCAGTGACTGACCAGATGATAGGTTTGTTTATCTCTGCTCTTTGTGTAGTGCATGTCACGATGCACCACCGACTGGCAAAAGTCCACCACAGACCTTGCGACAGATGTACTTATCTGTCAGGATGTCCAGTCTGACCCCGTATAACTGGGAGTGGTCCACCACAGACCTGTGACAGATAATGTTTTTAGTTCTGGCAGGTTGCCTAGTTTCACCCTCCACTCCCTCGGAAGGGCAGGGTTGCTGGTTGAGTCGCTGACGGCCCGACCCATGAGACAGGTAGTACCAGTTTTCATGGTTATCCAGTAGCAAGCAAACCAATGCCTGACCTGACACTGATATAGATACAGTATAGACCAAATAAGATAAGATAAGATAAGATAAGATAAGCCTTTATTAGTCCCACAATGGGGAAATTCCAGGATTGCAACAGCACAGGGATAGCAACACTCAGAGCAACAATCAGAAGGCAAGAAAAAACAAGAGCAGCTAGTATGCATATGTACATATTAATATATATATATATATATATATATGGTGGATGTGCAGCAGAAAGTCTAAGCTCTCTCTCTGCTGATGCGGCGGGCCTGCTGGATGTCTTTAGGCATGATGGTGACCCTCTTGGCGTGGATGGTGCACAGGTTGGTGTCCTCGAAGAGACCCACCTGGTTGGCCTCGCTGGCCTCCTGCAGAGCCATGACGGCGGAGCTCTGGAAGCGCAGGTCGGTTTTGAAGTCCTGAGCGATCTCCCTCACCAGGCGCTGGAAGGGCAACTTACGGATGAGCAGCTCCGTGGAATTCTGGTAGCGACGGATCTCTCTCAGAGCCATGGTACCGGGCCTGTAACGGAAATTTCATTTCAACTTCCAGCGCCACACGAGTCGGCTGCCTTTTTGCAACAGCGGCTCAATTCTGAGTTTTTTCTTTCTTTCTTTACACACTTTATACATCAAGGACACACAGATCGCCCCAAATGTCTCCCGAGCCAGCGGACAGAGCCACTGTTTACAGCAGGACACGGTACAGCAGGGAACAGCTGCTTGCACTTAATCACCACTTGGTGCTAATGGAAAAACTCGACGTACCGGGAGAAATAAGGCGAAAACAACGTGGTTGTCGGGCTGGTGTTAGACAACGGACAAGGAGTATAAGATACAAACCCACCCTCCCATCCGTTATTATGGGGAATGTACGCTTTATATTGGGAAAGGTAGATGAGCTAGCGGCTATCTCCCGCTACGACAGCTTATACCGGGAATGCTCCCTCCTTTTGTTTACCGAGTCGTGGCTATCTGAACTAGTAGCAGATTCAAACATTGAGCTGGAGGGTTTCCACGCGATACGGGCTGACCGAACACCAGACAGTGGCAAAGCAAGGGGTGGTGGAGTGATAATGTATGTTAATAACAACTGGTGCAGACCGGGACATATCACTGTTAAACACCAGCACTGCAGCAAAGACATCGAGTTGCTAGCTGCTAGCATGCGGCCTACATATCTCCTGAGGGAATACTCACACGTGATCTGCATTGTTATTTATGCAAATCCGACGGCGAACGCTGGGACAGCGCGTGACGTCATCCACTCAGTAACTGGCAGGCTGCACACAGAACGCCCAGATGCTCTTCTCCTCATCTCAGGCGATTTCAACCATGTTTCACTGTCTCCCATTCTACCCACGTTTACCCAGTATGTCACATGCCACACTAGAGACAATAAAACACTGGACTTATTCTACGCAAACACTAAGGAGGCATACACCTCATTACAACTCCCCCCACTCGGGAGATCGGATCACAACGTGGTTCATCTCCGGCCGGTGTACAAACCCCTAGTACACAGACAACCTCCGGCCATGCGCACAGTGAAGTTATGGTCTGAGGAGGCAATGGACACTCTAAAGGGCTGTTTTGAAACCACTGCCTGGGAGCAGCTCTGCGAGCCACATGGTGAGGACATCAATGGCCTCACTCACACCATCACAGACTACATCAGCTTTTGTGTGGACAACACCGTTCCCACTAAGACCATGCAGTGTTGCTCAAACAACAAACCCTGAATCAACCCTGAGATAAAAACACTTCTGAGAAAGAAGAAGAGGATCTTCAGGTCGGGGAACAGGAAGATGCTGAAGTCCGTACAGAGGGAGCTGAGGAGAAAGATCAGAGAAGGCAAGGACAGCTTCAGGAAGAAGATGGAGGACAAGCTGCAACAGAGCGACATCAGTGGGGTCTGGAGAAACCTTAAAACCATCTCTGGGCTCCAGAATACCTCCCCCCAGGCCACGGGGGGCAGGGAGTGGGCAAACAATCTGAATCTTTTTTTAATAGGTTTGACCAATTGCCCTCCCCCCCGACTGCACAACAACCACTGCTGCCACTGAAGACATCAAGTCCTGCTGCCCACTCCCCACTCCACCATCACCCCCCCCCACTCCCAACACACAGCCCCCCAACCTGACCCTCACTAAGACCCAGGTGAGGACGGAGCTGAGGAAGATCAAGGCGAGGAAGGCGTCGGGACCGGACGGCATCAGTGCAAAGCTCCTCAAGTCCTGTGCAGACCAGCTTTGTGGGATTGTGGAGTACATCTTCAACCTGAGCCTAAAGCTGGGGAGGGTACCACAGTTGAGGAAAACATCTTGTGTGGTACCTGTACCAAAGACTTCCCACCCCAAAGATCTAAACAGCTACAGACCAGTGGCCCTGACGTCCCACATGATGAAGACCCTGGAGAGACTGCTCCTTGCTCACCTCCACCCCCTGGTGGGTCCAGCGATGGATCCACTCCAGTTCGCCTACCAGCATGGTATTGGGGTGGAGGATGCAGTCATCTTCCTCCTTCACCGTTTTCTGTTCCACCTGGAGAAGCCCGGGAATACAGTGAGGATCATGTTCTTTGACTTCTCCAGTGCTTTCAACACCATCCAACCGATGATCCTGAAGGACAAGCTGCTGTGCTCAGGGGTGGACCAGCACCTGTCATCATGGATCCTGGACTACCTCACGAACCGGCCACAGTTTGTGAGAACCCAGGACTGTGTGTCCGACACGATCATCGGTAGCACGGGGGCCCCACAGGGAACGGTTTTGGCTCCCTTCCTGTTCACCCTTTATACTGCGGACTTCTCACACAACACAACACACTGCCATCTACAGAAGTTCTCTGACGACTCTGCGATCGTTGGCCTCATCTCCAACGGAGATGAAGCTGAGTACAGAGGGCTTATCCAGGACTTCGTGGACTGGTGCCATCGGAACTGCCTCCAGATCAACGCGAGGAAAACTAAGGAGCTGGTGGTGGACTGCCGCAGGCAAGGACAACCCCTCACAGCACCGATAAACATCCAGGGAACAGACATTGAGATGGTGACATCCTACAAGTACCTGGGTGTTCATCTGAACAATAAACTAGACTGGTCACACAATACTGACGCACTCTACAAGAAGGGACAGCGCAGGCTGTTCCTACTGAGGAGACTTAGGTCTTTTGGTGTACAAGGGGCGCTGCTGAAGACATTCTATGACACGGTGGTGGCATCAGCCATCACTTTTGGAGTGGTCTGCTGGGGCAGTGGCATTACAGCAGCCGATAGGAAGAGACTGGACAAACTGATCAAGAAAGCTAGCTCTGTCCTGGGGCAGTGCCTTGACCCAGTGGAGGAGATGGGAGAGAGAAGGATGGTGGCTAAACTGTCATCTCTGCTGGAGTCCGAGTTCCACCCTATGCAGGACACACTGAATGCACTGAGGAGCTCATTTAGCAGCAGACTACATCATCCTAGGTGCACAACCGATAGGTTTCGCAGGTCCTTCCTACCTACGGCTGTCAGACTGTACAACCTAAGCAGGGCTGCTCGCAGAGATAGCAAAAAGACGTGACAACCTAATAGTATTGAATGCACAAGACGCAATAGACTTACACAATGGTCCCCTCCGGTATACAACTAGGAAAATACCGGTAGCTACGGAGGGTGACAATATGTATTGGTACATAATCATACCATGTAGGATAACTAAGTAGACGGTTATGCTGTTTCATTCCATCTAGCTGCAATGCTCCACACTGTGTGTTTATATATTTACATATTTATTCCATCTAGCTACGGTGCTCCGCACTGTGTGTGTTTATGTGTTTGCATATTTGTTCCATTTAGCTACAATGCTCCGCACTGTGTGTGTTTATATATTTGCATGTTTGTTCCATCTAGCTGCAATGCTCCGCACTGTGTGTGTTTATATATTCATATATTTATTCCATCTTGCTACAACGCTCCACACTGTGTGTGTGTTTATATATTCACATATTTATTCCATCTAGCTACAATGCTCCGCACTGTGTGTTTATATATCTATATATTTATTCCATCTAGCTGCAATACTCCGCATCGTGTGTCTATATATTTATGTTTATATGTACATATGTAATACTCGCTGCTCTTGTTTTTTTTTCTTGCCTTCTGATTGCTGCCCTGAGTGTTGCTATCCCTGTGCTGTTGCAATCCTGGAATTTCCCCGTTGTGGGACTAATAAAGGCTTATCTTATCTTATCTTATCTTAAGTCTGCACAGTGAAAGCAGCCAGCAAGCTCAGCAGTACCCCCTGCCCCACCCACCCAGACATCTACCGCACCTGCCTCCCCAGCAGAGCCATCAACATTACAGGCAACTGTTATGTCCACAAACCTGGTCGTAAATGGGGCTGATGAAAAGGTATCACTGAACAATGCTTTATTATATATAAAGAGCACACTACAAACAACACCGTGGCAGAGTCTTCCAGGGCAAGAGGAAGCCCTCATGGCTGATGCCCTTTAATATAGGGCAGTGTGATGACGCCGCCTTCCTGTTGCACTTCAACATAAAACCCCACATAACAGCCTTCTCCCCCTTTACAAAGTAGAAAAACACACCGAATTAAAACCCACCCAAATTTGGAAACATATTTCAAAACACATAAAAAATAAAAGCAGGTATAAAACAACACAAAACACTAAAACATAACTAGGACCGGTGGATCGACTACCACGTGGCCCACACGGCAAAGTGAGTTATTCTGCCACTTGAAAAGGAACAGCCATGCTACTAACTGACAAACTTTCCCCTGGAGCTTTGAAACGTGCTAGTGGCAACCACCTCCCTGGAGCTGTCGGACCCCTGTGGTCAATCTTTAAGACGACAGGACCTGGGTCTCACACTGCGGCAGCCGACTCCCATGGAGCCCCGCCGTCTGGAGCCACCACCCAGGCATGCTGTAGACTGTTCACATGTCAAACTGAATCATCCGTCTGCTGAAAGCACATTGTCCTCAGCTTTGCCATGATCCTCAGTGGCACCCGCTGTTTTGCTGGCTGTGGCCCGGTCAGTCACCATCCTGGTCTCCCGCCAACGTGAACCCGAACCCAGTCCATAACATGGAGCGGTGCCTAACTTGTTTTTATGCGCTGTCCTTGCACTCCTGGTGGTTCTGTTTGCTCGTTTGGCTTGGGACCTCTGCCGTGCTGCGACGGTTCCATTGTCACCTTGTTCATTGCAGACCCTTGGCTCGCTGTCTCCATCATTGTCTGCAGCTCATCTCTGGTACAGAAGCAGTCAAGTACCTCTCCGGTGTCACTTGTGGAAATGGAATCTCAATCCGTCAGCTTGGTCGTAACCTCTGGAGCCTGTTGAGCGAGGGGACAGGAGCAGTCTGGCTCCTCCCTTTCACCGTCTGAAGTGTTTCCCTGTGCTTCAGGGCTTTCTGCATGCTCGGGCCCCCCCTTTTCTGCCGTGTTCACCCTGCCATCTCATGCCGTCTGTCCAGGTAACTTCTGAGCTTGGCACCAATCTGGCTCCATGGCTAACTTCTCCGCTGCTACTAGCTAGGACATTTTCTCCCCCGTGCGAGCTATCTTCATGTCATTTGGCGCCATTAGCATCTCAACCCACAGCTTCATGCTGTGTGTGTTCGGCACAGTAGCTAGCAAGCAGTTCAACAGCATCTGCATAAGACTCCGTCTCCCCTAACGTGTGGATAATTATCTGACCCTCTACACCAAGGTTTCGAACAAGAAGATCTCATCTCCTTACTGTGTCAAGTTTACCAAGACCCAGCACCACAATGTACGTCTTGAATGAGTCGAGCCATCTAGGCCACAGCACTGCTGGTTCCCCGAGGTACTAAAGAAACATCCATAGAGGTGCCACACACACCTCCATGGTTTAATCCTCAGTCACCAAATGTTTTGTCCACAAACCTGGTAATAAAGGAGGCTGACGAAGAGGTAGCACTGAACACTGCTTTGTTATATATAAAGAGCACACTACACACAACACCGTGGTCGAGTCATCTAGGGCAAGAGGAAGCCCTCATGGCAGATGCCATTTAATACAGGGTGGTGTGATGACGCATCAGGAAGGCAGCGTCATCACAATGCACTTCATCATAAAACCCCACATAACAGCAGCACTCCCCACCCCGCACACTCCTTCAGCCCCCTGCCCTCGGGGAAAAGGTACCGGAGCCTCTGGGCCCGCTCCACAAGACTGCTAAACAGCTTTGTTCATCAGGCCATCAGGGCCCTGAACTCTGTCCACTCCCCTTACTGACCTTAACGCACTCACCCACATTATAACCACCTCAGCTGTTGGCACAGAAAGATTGGCACACCAACAGTAACAGATTTGCTGCTGTATGTCTCTGCACTTTACTGCAACCATTTTCACAAATGCCATATCTGCTGCTTTCTGTCATTGCGATACTGATCATGTGCAGTCCTATCTGTCAATGTCTGCGCCTACACTACCACAATGAACTTGGTACAACAAGTGTTACTGCTCTACTTTTCTGTACATAAGATTGCTGGTCTCATCATTGATGGTTTATCTTCATTTGCACTATAGGAGGTCTGGGTCTATCTTCTGTCGCCATTTGCACTATGGATAGCATTACTGTACATAGACTGCTGTTGTTGTTTTTCCAGCGTTATTCCTTTTGCTTTTTTAATATTGTGCACACCACTGAAGAGAGAGAGAAACACCATTTCAGTTCTCCTGTATGTCCTGTACATATAGTAGTATTGACAAATAAAAATCTTTAAAACTTGAATCTCTGAATCTTCAAAATATTGCTTCCACCGCCCGGCGATGTCCCCAGTCGAAGTCAGCAGTGCCCCATCCGACTAAAAGTCTTGTTCCATGGCCTCACCAAACTCCTCCCACAACTGAGTTTTTGCTTCAGCAACTGCATTCAGCTTGGCCTGCTGGTACACCTCAGCTGCTTTAGGAGTCCCACAAGCCAATGAATGTTAATATTACAATATAAAAAAATATTACTTTTCAATTAGTACATATTATAATACACAAAAGTCTATTTTTTTCAGTATGGATGATATTGTGTCTCAGGGCTCTTTGGATCACTGATATCAATCGCAGACACCTGTCTGTTAGTTTGCCAGGTGAGCCCAATTAAAGGAAAACTACTTAAGAAGGATGTTCCACAATATTAAGCATGCCACAGGTTTCATGTCAGGTCAGGCATTGGTTTGCTTGCTGCCGGATAACCATGAAAACTGGTACTACCTGTCTCATGGGTCGGGCCGTCAACAGCACAACCAGCAACCCCACCCTTCCGAGGGTGTGGAGGGTGAAACTGTGCATCCTGGCAGAACTAAAAACAATATCTGTCACAGGTCTGTGGCAGACCACTCCTAGTTAGTCGGGGTGAGACTGGACATCCTAGCAGATAAGCACATCTGTCGCAAGGTCTGTGGTGGACTTTTGCCAGTCGGTGCATAGTGTCATCCACTACACAAAGAGCAGAGATAAACAAACCTATCATCTGGTCAGTCACGGCAACAGATACTAGAGTCAATTTGTCTTGGCCGGTCCTTGCCACTGATAATACCTCTATCTGCAAAGAATGTGCTGCTAGCAAAAGCTAGTGGTACTCAAATACTTTGCAAGCAGTTTCATGGAATGGTAAATAAGAAAGCAACTCATACCAGCTCAGACGTCGCCCGGGTTAACAAGGTCAGAAGTTCATGGCAGTGGAAGGCGACGGACAGAGCTGCATGGAGGAATCTGATACCTAAATGAATCAGTCATTGTTGCCCCCAACAGACTGTTATGATGGTGATGATGATAGGTTTCAAGCAACATGGGAATGAAAAAGGATCCATTTTCTGCTGAAAAGCATCAAATAGTGCAATGCCTTGGACAAGGTATTAAAACATTAGATATTTCACAAAAACTTAAGCATGATCACCGTACTGAGAATAAATTTTTGGCTAATTGAGAGCACACACGGGTTTTTGCAGATAACGGCATAATGAGGAAGGTTTCTGCCAGACGAATTCATCGGATTTAGAGAGCAGCTGCTAAAATGCCATTACAAAGCAGCAATAAGGTATTTGAAGCTGCTGGTGCCTCTGGAGTCCCACAAACCTCAAGGTATAGGATCCTCCATAGGCTTCCAGTTGTGCATAAACCTACTATTCGGCCACCCCTATCCAATGCCCACAAGTAGAAATGGTTGCAGTGAGCCCAGAAATGCATTAAGACTAATTTCAAACAGGGTTGTTTATTGATGAGTGCTGTGCAGCCCTGGAAGGTCCAGATGGATGGAGTAGTGGATGGTTGGTGGTTGACCACCATGTCCCAACAGGCTGCAACGTCAGCAAGGAGGTGGCTGAGTCATGTTGGGGCAGCATGATGATGCAGTGGTTAGCACTGTTGCCTAACAGCCAGAAGGTTCCAGGTTCAAATCCTCAGGCTTGCAAGGGTAGGAACCTTTCTGTGTGGAGTTTGCATGTTCTCCCTGTGCTGCATGTGTTTACTACGGGGGCTCCGGTTCTCCAAAAGACATGCATGTTATGTTAATTGGTTGTTCTATATTGTCCCTAGATATCTGTTTCCTATAGGCCCTTATAATAAAGGGTTAGTACTAGTGATTTGAGTGGTCTTTGAGACTAGAAAAAGCGCTATATAAGTACAGGTCCGTTTCCTTATGTTTTGGGTCGGAATCATGGGGCGAGAGCTGGTAGGCAACTTTAGGGTCCCTGAAGGTGTGAAAATGACCTCGGCAAAGTATATAGAGTTTCTTAGTGACCACTTTCTTCCATGATACAAAAAGAAGAACCATAATTTCCATAGCAAAATTATCTTTGGGCATCACACTGCACCATCTCATGCTGCAAAGAATACCTTTGTGTCATTGGCTGCGATGGGCATAAAAGGAGAGAAACTCATAGTGTTGCCCCCATCCTCCCCTTCCTCAACCCTACTGAGAACCTTTGAAGCATCCTCAAGCAAAAGATCTATGAGGGTGGGAGGCAGTTCACATCGAAACAGCAGCTGTGGGAGGCTATTCTGACGTCTAGCAAAGAAATTCAAGCAGGAACTCTCCAAAAACTCACAAGTTCAATGGATGCATGAATTGTGAAAGTTATATCAAAGAAGGGGTCCTATGTTAACATGTAACTTGGCCTGTTAAGACTTTTTTGATTGAAATAGCTTTTGATTTCAGTAAATATGACCTCCTAATGCTGCAAATTCAACAAATGACCATTTTCAGTTCTTTTCAACCAGCAAAATGTTTGGAAACTCTGTTGTGCATAATAATTTGCAACAGTGCGTTTTGAGTTTTTTTTTTTTTTAATTGCAACAAAGCAGTTATCATTGGGAGGTTTGTTCAATAAAATTTGAATTATGCTGTAATGGTTGATGACGTGAAAATTATACTGACTGTCACTTGCATCGACTAGGACAATTAGAGACAAATATCATCTGCATAATAATTTGGAACACAGTGTAGTAGCTATACACTAACTCTCTTTTCTAAGGATCAAGCAGAGACAGATACCTAGGCAATTTAAAATCACCAGTTAACCTAACATGGTAAATGGTAAGTTCCATTCAATTATATAGTGCTTTTATCCAAACCACTTTGCCGATTCAGCTATCTACCCATTCACACACACATTCACAAGCTGATGACAGCAGAGCTGCCATGCAGTGTGCTAGCCTGACCCACCAGGAGCAACTTGAGGTTCAGTGTCTTGCTCAAGGACAATTCATCATGCAGACACAGGGAGCACAGGGATGAAACTGCTGACCCTCTGATGAAAGACTGACCACACTACACCTGCACCACAGCTTCCTTGAGTGACTTTAAAATGTGGGAGGAAACCAGAGCCCCCAGAGTAAATCCACACAGCACAGAGAAAAAAAAAAAAAAAAATCACAGAAAGGTTCCCACCACTGCTATCCTGGGGATTCATACCTGGAACATTCTAGCTATGAGGCAACAGTGCTAACCACTATATCACTGTGTTGCCCCAACTTATGGGGCAGCACAGTGCCATCAGGGATTTTCTTGTTTCACATAGGAAAACTGAAAAGACTACAACTGTTTTGGCTATGACCTCAGTCTGTACCGCCACGGGGTGCTTAATTTTTTGATGGATAAAGTTGTGCCCTGTGACCTCTCCATAGTTGTAGTTTTTACAGTGTTCCTAACAAGAATAGAGCTGTTGTGGGCAATGTGGACCCATTGTGGCTATGGGGGAAATGGCATTCACCTTGTCAAAGGTTGATGTACCGTCATCAAAATGACTTTGGAAACCTAATTTTTATGTGAAAATCTTACATAGCATTGCTTTCAAATGGCTTTATCTGGTTACTTGATTTCTCGGCAAATACACATTTCCTCAAGTCCTTCCGTTTTTGGGAACTAGAAACAAGTTTGTCTGTGTTTCATGAGAAACTCTGAAATTTATTGGTAAAGCTGCAAATTTAAATCTTTAGCTGTCCCAGTCGCCATATGGCGACTGTGACGGTTAAAGGGTGGTCAAGGCCCCTAGTGGTCAGGAGTGGCAAAAAAAATTTTGTCAATAAAATAGTTCAGATTTCCAAGGCTATAACTTGAAACTTGCAAGAGATAATGGCTTACTGTC
This sequence comes from Pholidichthys leucotaenia, assembly GCA_020510985.1. Taxonomy (NCBI): domain Eukaryota; kingdom Metazoa; phylum Chordata; class Actinopteri; order Cichliformes; family Pholidichthyidae; genus Pholidichthys; species Pholidichthys leucotaenia. The sequence goes on from CM035840.1 coordinate 261,876,710, forward strand.
AATTAGAAAGATGCAGAATATGATCCAAAGTTTCAGATAGGAATAAATTTATGCATCTAATTTGCATAATGTCACAGCAGCTATATAAATTACATAACTCAGTCAAAAGTGGACTTTGGACACATTTACACAAAGAATGGTTCATTTTTTTGACACCGTTTTGTCTTCAGGGGTATGTTTTTTATCTAATCTTCAAAGTATATGAACCAGAAAATCAATAAAATAACAAAAAAAAAAAAACATATCTTCGTCTCTTACCTGTGCCCGGCGGGGGGGGGGGGGGGGGGGGGGGGGGTTCGCTCGTTCACGTGGCTGGTCCGTTTTCACCCACTGTGGTTGTTGTTTTCTGTTTGGTCAGTCATTTACACTCTCTACTACATCTCCAAACTCTTATGATTATCCCACATGAATTTTGTTTGTATTAGGCAGCTATTTTGCAGTTTCAGTCAGGATCGCCACCACCATGACCGATTACGGCGGTGGCCACATTGGTGTTGTGAGCTCAAAGCGGAAAAAGGAAGCAGAAAAATGAGGATTTCTTCTTCTTTGCTGTATTCCATGTCAGCCATGATTCCTCCGATGCGTGTCTGCCACCTTTTGAACTGTCAGATCAGTACAGATTAGTACAAATTCTCAGTATAGCCGGGGGACATCAATGAGTTGACAGGTGCAGTTGCTGCGCTGTGCCACTGGGGGCGCATGACCCGTCAATGAATTGTGGACAGTTAAAGAGTTAAGATGTTTTTCTCTCAATAAAGTTTGGTGAGTTTTGGGGTTAGGATAAACCCTCAAATACTTCAGACTCTATAAAAAAATAAGAGCCAAATTGCAGTTAGAACTGCAATTATATGCTTGTGTTTTCCTCTAGATAAGATGTATTCCAGTTAGATTAATGCAGTGATACTTACCAGCTGTAACACATCCACTGCAGCATAGTTTTAAAACCACGGCCCAAAATAATCTTTAATGAATGTGAACAGCTCTGTTTTTTTCTTGTTAATCCCATCATGACATGTTGTTCTTTCATTTGGATGGGATTATTTACTCTCATGGTTCCATGATTAGAATTAAGCATTTCTGTTCAGGGTGGTCAAGGCTACACAGTCTGCAGAATTAGATGAGATATTTTGGTTGGCATTACAGTTAGAAACAAGAGGTGTATACCCAGCTGGGCACTGAGCCGTCAAATCTCTTGAATATTGGATCATTCCTCCACTGTACTTTCTGTTTGTTTTCTATTTATTCCGGCTAGGAGGCATCAAGGTAAAGTACTCCATCAATGAGTTATTGGACTGGTTGTGGAGGGAGGGGGAAGCGAGTGAAAGCAAAAGAGCTCTGCAGATTTCTCGGTAAAGTTGCCAGCTGAGAAGTTATCTAGCCTCTCTGCTTTGGGAAAGTAATCAATTTCTGCTTTTTTCTGCTAGAACACTGCTTCACACTTTTCTGTTGCAGATTTATTGGCACCCTTGGCCATGCGTCAAGCTGCTCGTTCCAATCTTAATATAGTTTCTATTTTGTTGTGCTCTTATTTTTTTTTTTTTTAGATCAGCCTTGCAAAGGGTCACTTGAAGAAGCCATATGTTAAGAAAATGGCAAAATACAGAAAAGAACAAGGGAAAGAAAGAAAAAAATCATCTGGAGGGGGCAGCTGAGCTGCTGTTTAATACTTGCTCATCCACTTACTGTATATAAGCACTTTGTTTCCCTTTTTCTCATGAAGGGACACATCCTCTTACTTCTATTGTAAAACTTTAATAATATCCATTTTTCAGGAGTGGAGAATCACCAGTCTACCACAGAGAGACAGATAAGCATTCAAACCTAAGGACAGTTTATCCCCACTTAATACCAGTTAACCAAACATGCATGTTTTGGGCTGTGGGATGAAACTGGTGTATTGAAAACCCAAGCAGACATGGGGAGAATAAGCAGTCTCCACACAGAAATGTCACCAGTTTACCAGCTCTTGGGTTCGAACCCACAATCCTCTTGGTGTGAGGTGACAGTGCTAATCACTGCACCACTGAGCTACCCACTTTAACAGTGTTGCATAGACAGTAACAATACTACCATTCAGTAATATCACATTTGATGGAGTTGCATCTGTCGTCCATCTGTTTGTCCGTCCATATTTCATGGGAATCAGTTCTCCTCCTAGGCATTTGGCCCCATGGTCATCAAACACACACATTAATCCTCCGCTGGGTCTGCATCTAGGTTGTGCTCAGGGTCATTGTCAAAGGTAAGGAGATTTGGGAACTTATGTGATTGCAGGAAAAATGAAAGCACCAAGGTACTGTGCCTCGGTGCCTGTGGCGTGGCACCATGGGAGCTGTAAACAAGTTTCACTCCAACCTCTACTGGCCAGGGATAGTTATCACAATACCTTTTTTTCGTGCCTGAAATGGTCAGTTAAATTTCTGTTTATTTTGAAAAGAAAGCCTTATCTCAAAATTCTAGTAAATTAAAAATCAAGAAAATATGACAATACAATGATACAAGCCTTTAGTTCCACTTAATTTTGACCGGGCAAGCTGAAAAGCTGGTAACAGACAGATACACATAGACACAATGACACACAGACACACTGAGTGATTACTGTACACAGATTACCTCCACACAGAGCCCCAGTTCATGCTCCGGGGGATAACGGTGGACGACACCAGATATTACTATGTCATCACCGCGCTGGACGCACGCACAACACAGCAGGTAGCAGGCCTGCTCCAACATCCCCCAGCCCACAGTAAATACGAAGCGCTCAAGACCATGCTCACCCAGCACTACACGTTCTCCGACAGCGAGAGAGCAGAAAGGCTCCTGATGAGCTCTGAGTTGGGGGATAGGTCAGCAGTCTAGTTAATGGAGGACATGTTGGCATTAATGGGCAGAGATGGTGAGCCATTCCTGTTCACTCATCTGTTCCTAAGGAACCTCCCTACAGCGGCCAGAGCGATCCTCGCCAACTCACCACTGCTGGCGACACAAAACTACTGCACACTAGAGCAAAAAGTGGACTGGATCATCCTGGCGACCAGAACTTTTGCCATGAACGCAGCGGCGCCGGAGACCACGGCAACGACCAGCAAGGGCAAGGAGCCTTTGATGGTGGCTGGGGCGGATGCCAGGAAGCACGGGAAGGGGACAATCTGCTTTTATCACCGCTGTTTCAGAACAGATGCATGGCGATGTGTGCCACCGTGCCAATTCAAGCAGTCGGGAAACACCAGGACCAGCGTCAGTAACAGCTGCGGCCGCCGGTGACAGAGACAAGATGCTCTACGTTACGGACTCATGTTCGGGCAGACGGTTCCTGGTGGACTCTGGCTCCCAAAACAGCCTCATCCTGCCATCCAACTCGGAAAGGCTGGCTGGAAGTAGTGGTCCCGAGCTGGCAGCCGCCAACGGCTCTGACATTAAAACATTTGGTGAGAGGACACTAACTATATGTCTGCACGGCCGTAACTTCCAGTGGACCTTTGTCATAGCGGCACGTAACTCCCCCATTTTGGGTGTAGATTTTCTGTGTGCGCACAGTTTATTAGTTGACGTTGCTAATAGAAGCCTGGTTAATGCTCTTTCTTTTGATTCTCGCCCCTGTATCTCGAGGAGCCGGGTTGACAACACTTGCCAATGTCACACCTCCAGGGGGTAAGTTCCAACAACTACTCATCCAGTTCCCAGCACTCACGGTTCCAAAGTTTTCAGCGGCCATCACTAAGCATGGGGTCGAGCACTTTATGACCACCAAAGGGTCTCCCGTTTTCGCATGACCTCGGCACCTGGACGCAGCTAAACTGGCCAGTGTGCATGAGGAGTTTGCCAATTTGGAGAGGTTAGGCATCATTAGGTGCTCAAAAAGCCCGTGGGCGTCCCTGCTGCACATGGTGCCTAACGCCGATGGGTCATTGCAACCATGTGGCGATTTCTGGAAATTAAACAATGCTACAGCACACGATCGTTACCCTATCCCCCATATTCAAGATTTTTCTGTCCATCTGACTGGGGCATGCGGTTTTTCCAAGGTGGACCTGGTCTGCGGTTACTACCAGGTCCCGGTGCGTACAAAAGACATACCCAAAACAGCGGTGATTACCTCGTTCAACCTTTTCGAGTTTCTGCGCATGCCGTTCGGGTTAAAAGGTGCGGCGCAGATCTTCCAATGCAATCTGCCTTTTGTCTTCGTCTACCTGGATGACATCCTGGTAGCCAGCGCGTCCGAGGACAAACATTTGCCCACCTCAGGACGGTTTTCCAGAGGTTGGAAGTGCATGGGTTAATAATCAACCCAGTGAAGTGCCAGTTCGGGGCAACAGTGATCAACTTTTTGGGCTACCGCATCTCGCCGGAGGGCATGATCCCGTTACTGGACAAGATGCACGCAATGACAGATTTTCCGTGTCCTCAGACGGTAAGGGGGCTTCAAGAGTTTGTAGGGATGGTGAACCTATAGAACTGTTTCCTCCCCCGTGCAACTCAGCTCATGCAGCTGTTGCATGCCGCGCTTATACAAAAGAAACCGGCGGAGAGCATCGACTGGACGCCCGAGCAGGTTCAGGCCTTTTCGGATGCCAATACAGCGCTAGCAAAGGCCGCATTACTGATGCACCCAGGTCCGTCGGCACGGATAGCGCTCACTACTGATGCATCGGACGTGGCCATAAGGGCCGTCATAGAGCAGTGCATCGCAGGCTCTTGGCAGCCGCTCGCCTTTTTCAGCAGGTCTTTTTGTGACAATGAGTGTAAATACAGTGCATTTGACAGAGAGTTGCTGGCTCTCCACCTGGCCATACGCCATTTCCAGTTCTGGCTGGAAGGGCGCAGCTTCACTGTGTTTGTACCACAAGCCGCTAACGTACGCCATGGCCAAGGTTTCTGAACCATGGTCAGCCCGGCAGCAGAGACAACTGGCCTTAATCTCAGAGTTTATGACCGACATTCAGCATGTGGGCGGTAAACTTAGCGTGGTGGCAGACTGCCTCTCGCTTGCATTAGTGGCCGTGGAGCAAGCCGGGGATGCGGACATTTGCGTGCTCCAGTCTGGACTAACAGGGTTAAGGCTGGAAAGCAGAGTACTGCAAGACGCCCCCCCCCCCCGCCCCTACTCTGTGACGTTACCACAGGCCGCCTGCTCCTGGTGGTTCCGTGCGCTTGGCGCCGTCAGGTTTTTGAGTCATTTCACTCCCTGGTGCACCCGGGAGTGCGTGTGTCAGTCAAACTGGTGGGAGCAAAGTTTGTCTGGCAGCGTCTGCGTAAACAGGTGAATGAATGGGCTGCGGCCTGCGTCACATGCCAATGGGCCAAGGTGCACAGGCACACAAAGCCCCCCCTTGAACCGTTTCACATCCTGGCTAAGAGGTTCAACCACGTCCACATGGACCTGGTGGGGCCCCTTCCGCCATTGTAAGGGTTTACGCACCTCCTTACAGTAGCAGACCGCACCAGGCACTGGCCCTAAGTGGTACCACTAGCTTCTACCACGTCTGCGGAAGTCGCGCAAGCTTTTTTGGCAACTTAGGTGGCACGCTTCAGTGCTCCGTCAGACATCACATCCGACAGGTGCCCTCAGTTCATTTTTGACCTCTGGTCCGTGATGGCCCAGAGCCTGGGGGTCAACATTCAGCGCACTACCGCATCACAACCCCCAGGCCAATGGGTTATGCGAGCATTTCCACAGGTCACAAAGCAGCACTCAGGGCTTCACTTATGGACGCAAATTGGGTGGACCGGCTGCCGTGGGTTCTGTTAGGGTTGCGTTCCACACCGAAGGAGGATTTGGCAGCCTCCACGGCAGAACTAGTTTTTTCTCAACCGCTGCGGTTCCCCAGCAAATTTTTGCCCGACAACCCCCCGCCCGAGGCCGAGCCATCCCTGCATTCACTACGTGGCACAGAGGTGGGGATGGTACCGGGCCCAGCCCACCACTGTTTTCCCCGTGCATTCATCCCAAAAAGCTTGAGGAATGTGTCGTTCGTGTTCGTCAGGCACAATGCACACTGGACCCTGTTGTGCCCACCATACGATGGGCCGTTCAGAGTGTTGGAACCTGGGGTGAAATATTTCATGTTAGACTTGGGGGGACGCAGGGAAACTGTCTGCATTGACAGGCTCAAACACGCATTTGTATTGGCAGATGAACAGGTAGTGTTGGCCCGAGCTCCCCGGAGTGGAAGCCTCCCACTGGGGGCTCCGCAGGTAAATGACTCATCAGCAGGAACAGAAATTCTTCATGAGGATGCCCCCACCACCACCCCCACAGACAGACGTGCCTCCCAGAGAGCCCTGTTGGCACATTCTTTACCCAGAGATGATGGCCCAGGAGAAGAGAAGCAGACGGGGGGTCCAGACAGGACAGCAGATGTGGAGACGCTGGCTGTTGGGAGAAGGAAGAATCACGGCACCACGGCACCAGTGGAGTGTTATGTTCTTTCACCGTGCAGGCTTTGTCTGTAATGTGTATTGAGGTGTGAGCCCCCAGACCGCTAGGCAAGGCATTTAAGGTATAAAAGAGAGACGCCCTGCAGCCTGGGAGCTATTCTTGTTAACTCAACTGTTAGAGAGAAATAAAGTCTGTTCTGATCCAGCTCGTCTTCTCGCTTGCTCTATTCTCTCTACAAACTGAATATTTAAAGGGGTGTCAACATTTTTTCACATGACTATGTGGAGAGGGAGAAAATTAATGTTGGATCCTTACATGACAGAACCCACAGAGAGGAGCAGGAGCCAAGATCTCAACATCTGCATCATCTGATATTCCTGCAAGTTGCGAGTGGGACCAGGCAGTCTCTTAAGCATGCAGGTGATGATGCACAGGTGGAGAAATCAGCACAGCTGCCATTGATTGGGGGAGAGTGCAACGGCAGAGATGTTGAGAAAGAATAGTGCACCTTACAATGGGGGGGGGGGGCTGAAAAGCTCATAGGCTGAAAAGTTCATAGTGATGAAATTTGTCCTAATATGGTTTATTTTTCAACATAGTTTCCCCTTCGATCCACACACGTCTTCCATCGGTGTTGCAGTGGTTGGATCCCTGCGGTTGAAAAATAAACTACATTTGGTCAAATTTGACCACTATGAATTTTTCAGCCCCCCCCCCCCCCCCCCAATCGTACATCGGATCACAACAGAGTGGAAAGAAAACCTATAGGGTCTTGGCCCTGCATGGCCCATTATTTTACACAATCAATCAATCTTTATTTCGGGTAGATTAATAGTACAGATTAAAAGAAACAGAATAATATGACAAAGGGGGAAAGAAAATCCAACAAGGTCATATTAGACAATAACTCCTCTGATTATACAGTTCAACATAAGTTATCCGAAATGGGTGATGGCTGAAGCCGCAGCTTACACCTCTTACTTAAGTGTTACATCAAGATTTTTCTATGGATCAATGGGATGTTTTACACACTGATAGAAACTCACCTCCCAAATGTGACTCATTTTTTCTAATTTTTTTATGAAAAAAAATTAAGAAAACATGTAAAAGGTATATCTCACAATGTGAAAAAAGACAAAAAACAAAAAACAAAACACACAACTGAAAAAAAAAATGTTTGTTAAAATATGGCAAAAAAGTGCCCTAAAATACATTTCCTGAAAGTCAAAACTTTACCAGACCAAAAGTCATATTTTTGAGACAATATTTAAAGTCAAAAGAAAATTACAATTTGAGTCAAAGAGTCACAACCAGAAATAGTGCAAAGTTCCATAAAAAAGAAATGTATGCAAATGTATTATATGATTAAGCAATATTACACAAGAGGAAGTACAAGGCAGAATACATTTGTGTGTATGGGAGGGAGGCAGCTGTAATCACCGAGATGTTGGAGCTGTAGTGAAGGTAGACAAGTTTAAATACCTGGGGTCAACCATCCAAAGCAATGGAAAATGTACAAGAGAGGTGAATAAGAGAGGGCAAGCAGGGTGGAGTGGGTGGAGAAGAGTGTCAGGGTTGATTTGTGACAGAAGGATAGCAGCTGGAATGAAAAGGAAGATTTGCAAGCCAGTAGTGAGACCTGCTAAGATGTATGGTTTGGAGATGGTAATGCTGACAAAAAGACAGGAGGTGGAGCTAGAGGTGGCAGAGTTGAAGATGCTAAGATTTTCATTAGGAGTGACTAGGAGGGACAAGATTAGAAATGAGTATATGAGAGGGACAGCTCAGATTGAGCGGTTTGGAGACAAAGTAAGAGAGGCAAGGCTGAGATGGTTTGGACATGTGCAGAGGAGGGATAGTGGATATATTGGAAAATAAATTATCATAATTATTAAGTGTTATTGTGGGCTAATTAAGACAATAAAACAACTCTAGCTTGTATATTTTGTTGAAAACAGACATGAAATATCTAGCCAGATGTTTACAAGGATGGGACTTCTGGGTCACAGAGGTCTGTTTTTTTTAGGATCACCTCTTTTCATACAGAACCTCACTTAGGAAATTATATTACCCAACACAGCATTACAATTCTCACTTACAGTAAATATAAAAAGTTTACACACCCCTTTTCAAATGCCAGGTTTTTGTGATGTAAAAAATGAGACCAAGATAAATCATTTTAAAAATTTTTCCACCATTAATATGACCTATAACCTGTACAATCCAATTGAAAAACAAACTGAAATCTTTTAAAGGGAAAAAAAAAAAAAAAAAAAAAAAAACTTTACAGTAACCTGGTAGCATAAATATGCACACCCTTAAACTAATACTTTGGCTTTTATTACAGCACTCAGTCTTTTTGGGCAGGAGTCTATCAGTGTGGCACTTCTTGATATGGAAATATTTTCCCACTCTTCTTTGCAAAAACACTCCAAATCTGTCAGACTGTGAGGGCATCTCCTGTGTACAGCCCTCTTCACATCACCCTACAGATGTTCAATCGGATTCAGGTCTGGACTCTGGCTGAGCCATTCCAAAACCTCGATCTTCTTCTGGTGAAGCCATTCTTTTGTTGATTTGGATGAGTACTTTGAGTCATTGTCATACTGAAAGATGAAGTTCCTCTTCATCTTCAGTTTTTTAGCAGAAGCCTGAAGGTTTTGTTCCTACACTGACTGGTATTTGGAACTGTTCATAATTCCCTCCACCTTGACTAAAACCCCAGTTCCAGCTGAAGAAAAACAGCCCCAAAGCATGATGCTGTCACCACCATGCATCACTATAGGGTGGTGTTCTTTTAGTGATGAGCAGTGTTGTGTTTGTGCCAAAAATACCTTTTGGAATTATAGCCAAAAAGTTAAACCTTGGTTTCATCGGCCCATAACACATTTTTCCACATGCGTTTGGAAGATTTCAAATGTGTTTTTGCAAAATGTAACCGGGCTTGGATGTTTTTCTTCATAAGATAAGGCTTCTGTCTTGCTACCCTAGATGGGAGATTGTTGTCACATGTACCAAACAGCCAGTACTTGCCAGAAATTCCTACAGGTCTTTCAATGTTGCTGTCAGCCTCTTTGCAGCCTCCCTGACCAGTTTTCTTCTCATCTTTTCATCAATTTTGGAGGGACGTCCAGTTCTCAGTAATGTGACTGTTATGCCATATTTTCTCCACTTGATAATGACTGTCTTCACTGTGTTCCATGGTATATTTAATGCCTTGGAAATTCTTCTGTACCTTTCTTCTGACTGATACCTTTGAACAATGAGATCCCTCTGATGCTTTGGAAGCTCTCTACGGACCATGGCTTGTGCTGTAAGATGAGACTACAAAATTGTCAGGATGTGGTGCCACAGTGGGAGGTCTGACTCACACACAGGACTTTGGGGAACGAAGGAGACATGGTAATGTGGGTGCCTCAGGCAAGCGAGAGGAATACATGTGCCGTGGCACCCCGGGGGGGGGGGGGTGTTAGATGAGAAAGAGAAACAGGTTTAGGTGCCAGAGCTCCGGGGGGAGAAAAGTTCTTAAGACGTGCCTTCACACTGGGAACTGCAGTGGGAACTGCAGGTGTGAATGTTTTGAGAGGTAATGTATGTATGATAATGACAAGTACTCTCGGTGCCAAAGGAGAGAATGTGAAGATGTATAAAAGAGAATGGAAGACTGACTGAGCATCTCTACAGGGACATCCATTCTAGGATTTCCTTCCAGAACCCCGGCCACATGTGCCGTAGCGGTAAAACTCCCAGACTTTTGGCTTCATGACCAGGCTGTCTGGTTCATTCATGTGGAAGCACAGTCCGCTCTCCGCAGATTCTCAGTGTATGAGACAAAATACCACTACGTGGTGACTTTGCTGGACCCGTGCTCCACTCAGTGTGCAATGAGTCTGCTCTGAGCCCCTCAAGCCCAAGGAAAGTACGATGCGCCCAAACAGCTGCTGTTATGGCATTACACCCTCACTGACGGAGAGAGGGCAGAGAAGCTCCTCTTCTACTCGGAGCATGGAGATGGATCGGCTGTGGAATTGATGGAGAGTATGCTGGCGCTGATGGGCATGGAAGGCGAATCTTTCCTCTTTGCCCACCTCTTCCTGAAGAAACTACTAGCTACGGCACAGGTGAACCTGACCAACTCGCTGTTGCTGGCGGCCAGAGACTAACGCTTGTCGGCTGAAGAAGCAGACCACATTATCCTGGCAAACAGGACTTCCGGCTTGTCAATGAGACCAGTCAATGAGACCCAGATCGGCTGCAGAGCCATCAGAGGTTGAGGAGCCGAAGGTCCTGTCCAGGACGGCCACTCGGAGACGTAGGAATGGGACGACGTGCTTTTCCACAAGCATTTTGGTGCCAACGCACAACATTGCCTGCCCCCGTGTCACTTTAAGATGCCGCAGAAACGGATCAACCGGCGGTCAGTGGCAGCTACGACCACTAACAACAGGGAGACACTGCTCTTCATTGAGGACACATGTTCTGGCAGACGGTTTTTGGTGGATACCGGTTCCCTGAAATGGCCCATTTTGCCAGTCAGCACCAACAGGCTGGTGGAAGGCTGTTTCCCATCACTAACAGCCACGAACGGATCCCCCGTCAGGATTTTTGGTGAAAGGTCAGTTACTGTATGTTTGCATGGAAGCAATTACAAGTAGGACTTTGTGGTAGCTGCATGTGCAGTTCCTCTCATCTGTGCTGATTTTCTGTGTGCTTATGGTCTCCTGTCATGTTGAGAGAATGGTCAACTCACGTGGAGGGGGCCACACCAGAGGAAACACAGAGAAACTATGTTTAACCACAATTTATGAAATCAAAAGGGAACACAGAGTTAGGGAAAGACGCCACTCGCCAGAGGACAACTCAGCCTGTAAGAAGGAGGCAAGAGCTGGTTAGCAGGAGGAGGGAGACCGGGAAAGGGGAAAGACAAAATATAACTTGCGGGAGCTGAGCAGAGAACCCAACAGAGAGACCCAGCAGGAAAAGAACCAGCAGGATGAAGCTAGCAGGGAGCAGGAAAGGAGTGGAGCTGGGTGAGGTTTCTGACCGGGTGGAGATAGGCATCTGAAGCGGTGATGAGGGTGATGGAGCAGGTGAGTGCACACTGAGCCCTTGACATGTACCGCAAAGATGGCAGCAACCTGGGAAAAGGAGGAAAAGAGGAATAAAACAGAGTTCCTCAGAATATTCATATCAACGTACCTGCTTACTTAGAAGGCAGTATACCCAACCAGCCAGCGCTGAAGCATTCATGAATTGGTCCTTATAAGCGTTGGCAAGGCAGAGACAGCAGGTGCGTCCACTCACGCAGGTGTTATGATTATCTGTGGAGCCGGGGAACTTCTCGCAGGAAAGGAGGGGGGCATGCGCTCACCTGATCAAGACAGTCTCTCTTGTTGATGTTGCTAACAGACGTTTAGTGGATGCTGTGTCTTTTGCTTCACTACCTTGTATGGCTCAGGGAGTCGGGCGAACAACACATCCAAATTTTTCAGCCTCGGGGGATGAGTACCAGCGTTTGCTTTCAGAGTTTCCTGCGCTTACGGTGCCCACCTTTTCAGTTACCGTGACCAAGCATGGGGTCGTGCATTTCATCACGATGAAGGGCCTGCCAGTTTTTGTGAGTTTTCTGCTTGGACGTGGCTAAACTAGCCATCACACTCAAGGAGTTCACTAACTTGGAACATCAAGAGATCGTTAGGCGCTCCAATAGCCCTTGGACATCCCTGCTGCACATGGTGCCCAAGTCCTATGGTCCGTGGTGGCCATGCGGTGATTTCTGTTGCGTGAACAATGTTACTGACCATGACCTCTACCCCATCCCATCCTGCAAAAATTTTGGGGGATGGTAGTACAAGAGGGTTGCCCTCCCTTGGTTTGCGACGTCTCCAGCGGCCAGCCCCGCCCAGTGGTTCCGATTGCATGGTGCCACTGCATTTTCGAGTCTGTCCACTCTCTTTCACACCCTGGCATCCAGGCTTCAGTTAAGCTCATGAGGTCTAAGTTTGTCTGGCCCCGCTTATGCAAGGATGTGAAAGAGTGGGCCACCACGTGCGTTGCTTCCCAATGGGCTAAAGTTCAGAGGCACACCAAAGCCCTCCTTAATCCTCTCCAGATTCCAAGCAGGAGGTTCGACCACGTACACATCAATTTGGTGGGCCCCTTTCCACAGTCACAGGGGTCCACGCACCTTTTAATAGTAGTGGACCGCACCACGCGTTGGCAGGAGGTGGTTCCCCTGTCTTTCACCACATCTGCCGATGTACCCCCCACATTTTTTTCATCCTGGGTCGCACGTTTGGGTTCCCTGTCAGACATCACTTCCAACAGGGGTCCACAGTTTGTTTCAGAACTCTTGTCTGCGATGTCCGAGTGCCTGGGGTTCAAAATCCTCCGAACCACCATGTACAACCCACAGGCTAATGGGTTTTGCGAGAGGTTCCACAGATTGCTTAAAACCATACTCAGAGCCTCATTGAGAGATGCAAATTGGGTTGACCGCCTGCCTTGGGTCCTACTGGGGTTGCACTCTGCGCCTAAGGGGGATTTGGCAGCTTCCTCGGCGGAGCATGTTTTTTGTAAGCCATTGTGGATCCTGGATGAATTTTTGACTGAAAATCCCGTGCCTGTGGCCGATTCGTCCGCTCGCATTTTTTCTTGCACAGGGGCTAGCAGCATTCTGGGGCTGGGGCAACATTATTTTCCCTGGACCTTCATTCTGAAGCATTTGGAGAATGCTGAGTTCGTATTCATTAGCCACGACACCCACCAAACCCTGCTGCATCCGCCTTACGAGGGCGGATGCAGCAGGGTTTAAACGGACAAACTTTAAGAGTTTTGAAAACTGGAGCGAAAAAATTTTATGTTAGACCTGGGGGTGTGGAATGAAACTATCTGCATAGACAGGCTGAAGCCCAGCGGGGCCCATGAGTTTGTTTTCCGCCTTCAGAGAACTGTTTGCAGGAGACCGAGGTTTTCCCCTCCCCACCTTTTCCCCCTACAGAGAACTGTGCACCAGAGATTGGGTCTTCTCCCCATCCACCACAACAGGAAGGCCCTTCAGTAAGCCCGGGGGCTCCACGTTACACCCAGTATAGGCGATTGATCAAGCCAAAGGCACCGGACGATTAGATAGATAGATAGATAGATAGATAGATAGATAGATAGATAGATAGATAGATAGATAGATGTACTCTATTGATCCCAAACTGGGAAATAACAGTTTAACAGCAGCATGACAGTAGACAACCAAACGACAGAAACACACGCATGACAGACAAAGGGATTACCCATGGCAAGTAAAACTAACACGACTATAAAACCTATATACATCATAGCTTAATATATGATGACCCGTATAAACACATGAATCATCCCATTGCACAATGAAGCACTATCAGGAGCAGAGTGATATCTGAGGTACCAGCAAGACTGGAAGGTGCAGTGTGGCAGCATAGTTATGACCAGAATACAACATCATAGTGAGTTATTGTACAGTGAAATGGCATGCATCAGGAAAGATTTCCTGTACCTGGTCGTTCGACAGCAAAGCTGTAGTAGTCTACTGGAGAAAGTGCTCCGCTGTCTGTCCAGTGTGTGGTGGAAGGGGTGATCAGGATTGTCCATGATGGACCGCAGTTTATTTAATGCTGTCCTCTCCACCACTGTCTCAAAGGTCTCCGGTCTGAGACCAATTACAGAGCCAGCCCTCTTGATAATCTTGTCAAGTCTGTTGGTGTCTCTGGCCCTGATACTGCTACCCCAACAGACAGCGGCAAAGAAGATGGCGCTGGCAACAAGGGTCTGGTAGAAAAGCTCCAGCATCCTGCTACACATGTTGAAGGATCTCAGCCTCCTCAGGAAGTAGAGTCTGCTCATCCTCTTCTTGTGCGCGGCATCGGTGTTGGATCTCCAGTCCAACCCGCTGCTGATCCTGACACCCAGATATTTGTAGTCCTCAACCACTCCCACCCCCCACCCCACCCCCAATTTGTAGTTGTTGAGAAGGCATCTTCCTCTTCCTGAAGTCAATCACTATCTCTCTGGTCTTGCTGACATTCAACCTGAGGTGATTCTGCTCTGTCCACTCCACAAATCTGTCTACCAGTACCCTGTGCTCCCCCTCCTCTCCTCCTCTTATACACCCCACAACAGCTGAGTCATCAGAGAATTTCTGCAGGTGGCATGAGTCTGTGTTGTACTGGAAGTCAGTGGTGTTTAAGCTAAAGAGAAAAGGAGAGAGCACAGTCCCCTGTGGAGCTCCCGTATCACTAGCCACCACTCCAGACAAGACATTGCCCAGCCGGACAAACTGTGGTCTGCCTGTCAGGTAGTCAGTAATCCAGGAGATCACAGAGCTGTCAACCCCCATCACCCGCAGCTTCTAACCCAGCAGCAGTGGCTGGATGGTGTTAAAGGCACTGGAGAAATCAAAAAAAGTGATTGTCACAGTATCTCCTCCGCCATCCAGGTGCAAATGGGCTCTTTGCAGCAGGTAGCTGACAGCATCTTCAACTCCTACATGGGGCTGATATGCAAACTGCAGAGGGTCCAGCCACGTCTTCACTTGTGGTCTCAGGTGGGCTAAGAACAGTCTCTCCAGGGCCTTCATCACATGAGATGTGAGGGCAACTGGTCGATAGTCGTTCAGATCCGATGGAGATTACTTCCTAGGGATGGGAACCAGGCAGGATGTCTTCCACAGCACTGGTACTCTCTCCAGACTCAGGCTCAGGATGAACAGGTGTTTCAGTACCGGAGCTAGCTGGTGGGTACAGGTCTTCAGGGTCCTGGCGGAAATGTCATCAGGGCCTGCCACCTTCCGCTGACAGAGTCTCTCCAGCTGTTTCTTCACCTGGTCTGTAGTTAATGTGAATTGAGGGAGGGTCCTGGTGCCCCCCGAGGAGGAGTGAGGGGGACATGGAAAGATGTTCTGCACAGGAGGGTGGGTGGGGAGGGGTGAGTGGGGGTCTGTTTGTGTTGTTGGGGTGACAGACTGTGAGTTGAACCTATTAAAAAACAGATTCAGTTCATCAGCTCTCTCCTGGCTCCTGTTTTGATGTTTTCATGACTGTCCTCTTGCACCCAGTTATTTGTTTCATTCACTCCCACACATCTTCAGCTTTGTTTTGCCTGAGTTTGTCTTCCAACTTCCTCCTTTAATTGTCCTTGCACCTCCTCAGCATCTCTCTCAGCTCATGCTGCACTCCCCTCAGCTTCTCCTTGTCTCCAGCCCTAATAGCTCTCTTCTTTTTGTTCAGAAGTGCTTTCAGGTCGCTCGTGACCCATAGTCTGTTGTTGGAGAAGCAGTGTACAGTCTGAGCTTGCATGGTCATGTCTTCACAGAATCTAATGTATTCTGTGAAGCAGTCGGTCATATTGTCTATGTCCACCCCATGTGGTTCACAGAGTACGCCCCAGTCTGTTGTTTCGAAGCAGTCCTGCAGTACATCAGCAGCCTCCTGTGTCCACCTCCTCACAGTCCATGTATAAGCAGGCTGCCTTTGCACAAGGGGAACATACACTACCGTTCAAAAGTTTGGGGTCACCCAGACAATTATTTTGTGTTTTCCATGAAAAGTCACACTTATTTACCACCATGAGTTGTAAAATGAATAGTAAATATAGTCAAGACGTTGACAAGGTTAGAAATAATGATTTGTATTTGAAATAATAATTTTTCCTTCAAACTTTGCTTCCGTCAAAGAATCCTCCATTTGCAGCAATTACAACATTGCAGACCTAACATGATTGCACAAGGGTTTTCTAATCATCCATTAGCCTTCTGATGCAATGAGCAAACACATTGTACCATTAGAACACTGGAGTGATAGTTGCTGGAAATGGGCCTCTATACACCTATGTAGATATTGCACCAAAAACCAGACATTTGCAGCTAGAATAGTCATTTACCACATTAGCAATGTATAGAGTGTATTTCTGATTAGTTTAAAGTTATCTTCATTGAAAAAAAGTGCTTTTCTTTCAAAAATAAGGAAATTTCTAAGTGACCCCAAACTTTTGAACGGTAGTGTACTTTGGTGTTAATATGACCATGCAGTATCCGATTTGCCAATGGGGGGTAGAGCTGTTGCACTATATGCAGTATATCAGTATATCCAGTGTTTTGTTTTCTCTGGTGGGACAGTCAACAAACTGGTGAAAGTTTGGTAATGCTTCTCCCATGCTTCTCCCAGTGAGACATGGTTAAAATCACCCGTGATGGCCATAAATGCATCTGGGTGCTTCTCCAGTAATGTGGCTGCAGTGGAGCTGATGACGTCACAAGCCACCGCTGTCAGTTGACGGAGGGACATAGACGATTATAATTAAGGCACACTTCATTTTTCACGGCATATAATAAGGTTGCATACTCACAGCCAGCAGTTCAATGTCCGGGAGGCAGCACTTTTCCTTCACATGAATGTGTCCAGGATGACACCACCGTTCATTTACAAGAAGTGCCACTCCTCCTCCCCTCTTTTTCCTGCTGCTTATCATGTCTCTGTCCCCATATAGTCTTGAAGCCAGGTATCGCTACGTTAACATCCTGGATCTGTGAGTGTAACCACGTCTGTGTTAAACACATGATGCTAAACTCACGATACTCCTTTTGCGTCCTAACCAGTGCCATAGGCTCATCTGTTTTATTTCCGAGCGATCACACGCTCCTGGTGATGACCATCGATACAGCTGGTTTATACTTCCTCATCCTCCTCCTCCTCACCTTCGTCCCAGCCCTTCATCTGCGGCATCTCCTCTTTAGCTCATCCAGGATGAGGGGCTTCACTCCAGGCAGCAGTGCTGGCCTCAGCGCAATCAGCTGTTCGCGTGTGTAAACAATGCGTCCGCCCCCACCTGTGTTGAGCTCCATCGCCTGAGGATGAGAAAAAAAACTAGAGAAAGACCGGGCTAAAATAGAGAAAAAGTTGGTCCAGTCTTAATCCGAGTCTTCCTATCGAGTCCTGGTTAATAAGAGACACACTATATACAGGAATAAGCAGATAGAAACACAAAGACACAAAAGAGTTGCTGCTCGTACGGCTGCCCTGCTTCCAGAGCCATTAAAAAAAAAAAGATTAAGACCCCTTCTGGGTGTTCTGGGGGTGGGTGGGGGTGCACAGCGGGAGGTCTACACTCGCACCCAGGACTTTGGGGAACGGGGCTAAGGAAGGAGACATGTTAATGTGGGTGCCTCAGGCGAGAGAGAGGGATACAGGTGCTGTGGCACCCTGGGGGGAAGAGTTGAAAAAATGAGAAGGCTTTGGCGCCAGAGCACCAGGGAGGAGAAAAGTTCTTCAGACGTGCCTTCACACTGGGAACTGAAGGTGTGGGTGTACTGAGATGTAATGTATGTATGATAATGACATGAAGAGTTCTTTTGCAAAAACAGATAAGTCCCGGAAGCCATGCTATTTGGTCTGGAGCATACTTGAATGTCTATAAGCATCAATGCAGTATGATTGACACACTGATTTAAGCATATCCACTCAGTGAAATGGTATAATATAGCTACAGGTGCCTCTCCCGAAATTAGAATGTCATCGAGAAGTTGATTTATTTCAGTAAGTCAATTCATTAAATGAAACTCATATTTTATATAGATTCATTACAGACAGAGTGATACATTTCAAGTGTTTATTTCTTTTAATTTTGATGGTTATGGCTTGCAGCTCATGAAAACCCAAAAATCAGTTTCTCAAAAAATTACAATATTACATAAGATCAATTTTTAAAAATTGTTTTTTTTTTTAATAGAAATGTTGGCCGACTAAAAGTATTTCCATGCACACACTTAATACTTGGTCAGGGCTCCTTTT
This sequence comes from Pholidichthys leucotaenia, assembly GCA_020510985.1. Classification (NCBI taxonomy): domain Eukaryota; kingdom Metazoa; phylum Chordata; class Actinopteri; order Cichliformes; family Pholidichthyidae; genus Pholidichthys; species Pholidichthys leucotaenia. The sequence continues at coordinate 261,894,905 of CM035840.1, forward strand.
GCATGAATTAATACTGCATCACTGTGGCATGAAGGTGATCAGCCTGTGTTACTGCTGAGGTGTTATGGAGGTCTAGGTTGCTTTGATGGCGGCCTTCAGCTCATCTGCATTGTTGGGTCTGGTGTCTCTCATCTCCATGTTGACAATACTTCATAGATTCTGTATGGGGTTTAGGTCAGGAGAGTTTGCTGTCCAGTAAAATATTGTGATACCATGGTCATTAAACCAGGCTTTGGTACTTTTTGCAGCATTGTGGGCAGGTGCCAAGTCCTGCTGGAAAATGAAATCAGCATCTCCATAAACCTTGTCAGCAGAGGGAAGCGCAAAGTGCTCTAAAATGTTCTGGTAGACAGCTGCATTGACTTTGGACTTTTTAAAACGCAGTGGACTAACACCAGCAGATGACATGGCTCTCCAAATCAGGTGCCAAGTCCCGTCACTTGGAAATCAGGGTCCCAGAGTCTGGAGGAAGAGTGAACAGGCACGGAATCCAAGTTGCTTGAGGTCCAGTGTGAAGTTTCCACAGTCGATGATATGTGGAGTTATGTCATCTGCTGGTGTTTTTCCACTGTGTTTAGTCAAGACCACTATCAGTGCAGCCACCTAACAGGAAATTTTAGAGCACTTCCTGCTTCCCTCTGCTGACAAGCTTTATGGAGATGCTGATTTCATTTTCCAGCAGGACATGGCACCTGCCCACACTGCCAAAAGCACAAATACCTGGTTTAATGACCATGGTATCACTGTGCTTGATTAGCCAGCAAACTCTCCTGACCTAAATCCCATAGACAATCTATGATTTACTGTCAAGAGGAAGATGAAATACACCAGGCCCAATAATGCAGATGAGCTGAAGGTTGCTATCAATGAAATCTGAGCTTCCATAACACCTCAGCAGTAACACAGGCTGATCGCCTCCATGCCATGCTGCATTGATGTAGTAATTATGCAAAAGGAGCCCCAATCAAGTATTGAGTGTCTACATGGACATACTTTTCAATCGGCCAACATTTCTATTAAAACTCTTTTTTTTAATTCATTTTATATAATATTCAAATTTTGGAGAAACTTAATTTGAGGTTTTCATTTGCTGCAAGCCATAACTATCAAAATTAAATGAAATAAGCACTTGAAATATATCAATCTCTGTGTGTAATAAATCTATATAATATATGAGTTTCACTTTTTGAATTGAATTGTTGAAATAAATCAACTTTTTGATGACATTCTAATTTATTGAGATGCACCTGTATAATAAAGCTAAAATTCAAGATTCAAGATGGAAAGATTTTTTTGTCAATACTACTATACGTACAGGATATACAGGAGAATTGAAATGGCGTTTTTCTTTCTCTTCATTGGTGTGCACAGTATAAAATGAAAAGGAATAAGGCTGGAAAAAAAGAAACTCCTTCCCCATATAGTGTACTATATAGTGAATATGAAGCCAGCGGAGCAGTGAGAGAAGAGCTTCACATCACAACATAAACTACTTTAAGGTATTTATATTTAATAATTCAGCAAAAACAATTTGATTTAACAAATATTTATTACAAATTACATGCAGGTTTTCATTTTTTTACAACCGTTAGTCTGTTACATTTTACTCTCACTTAATGACGTCCTTAACCGTGCCGCCAAAACAAGCCCAGTAGTGTCCGAAAGTGGTTAATTTTATTGTTATATTGAGTTTACTGTATAGTCCACTATATCTAAATTCCCTATATAGTGAGTAGGGAGAGAGCGAGAGAGTGAGCATTCCGAACACAGCCAGGGAAATCAGTCAGAGCGAGAAGACGGGGAAGGCAGCCAAGATGAGTCACGTGACCCAAATACCAAGCGCTAATTTGCCCCGTGGAGAAAAAAAACAAAAAAAAAACAACAAAACACTCCCGACGTTTATCTGTTTTTGAAGAAAAAAAAACATGAATTTGTAGTATTTATAACATAGGACATTTCGGCTTTTGAGAAAAAACGATTTGACCTTCTATAAGTAGGTAAAGTTAACAGTTGTTTGATGAAAAGAGTGAAATTTTCATGGAAGTGGCATTTATCATTTTTTGCAAACTCTGAACATGTACTCTCAGTGCCAAAGGAGAGAATGTGAAAGATGTATAAAAGGTCGGCTTTGGCACCCAGAGAGGAGTCTTACTATGCTGCTGGAAGAATAAAGTTTGTGTCTACAGAGCTTGTGTCTCGTCTTGCTCATTCCTCTACAAGCAAGAGCCTACTAGAACAGCTGCACTTGATTTGGGGTTAATCAGAGACATTTTAAATGGTGGCAGGCGTGTCCTGACTCCCATTTAACACAAGTTTGAATTTGGCTAATTCTGAACACAGCCACATCCCCAGTTATAACAGGGTGTGCATATTTATGCAACCAGGCTATTGTACGTTTTTTATTTTTTATTTTTTCCCTTAGAAGATTTCAGTTTTTTTTTTTCAATTGGGTTAAACAAGTTATAGGTCACATTAATGGTGGAAAAAGTTTTGAAATGATTTATCTTGGTGTCATTTTTTTACATCACAAAAACCTGGCATTTGAACAGGGGTGTGTAGACTTTTTATATCCACTATATTATGAAGCCACTGATATTAACTATAATTTAAAGATTTTTAAAACAACTGAGATGGAGTAATGCATATTAGGTGAAACGGTCATGTGTGATTGTCAGGGAATATGGTAACTCCTGGCTATTGGCCAGTCAGATTGCTAAATTGAAATTAACTGTTGTAGGAAAATAACTTTACCATATACCTTTTTGTTCAATGTTCTTTGGATTCTGAACAGAGTTAATTTTATTGTTTATCACGTGTGCATCTCTTCAGCCACACCCCTGTCACAGCAGCATTAACTGCAACAAGGATGGAAGGTCCAGCAAGAGAGGAAAAAAGCAATGGTCAGCAATCTCTTCTATGCAAAAGCCACTTTAAGACGTTTTTGTCCAGAAGAGTCTACTTGGAGCCTCTATCCCAGCATCTTTGGGCAAGGCTCAGGGTACACCCTGGAGGAAACTAAAAATTCCATGCAGACATGAGGAGAGCATGCAAACTCCATACAGAAAGGTCGCCACTGGCCAGTGGTGGGTTTGGACACACGACATTCTTACTGTGAGGCAACAGTTCCAACTGCTGCATAACCAAACTGCCCTAATTGGTGAGAATGAGTGCTGAAAGTGAGGAAAAATATGGATTGTCTCATTTTCCTATCTTTGCTTTTACTTTCTGTGATTCAGTACCTTTCCCTCTCTGGTGCTATGATGTTTTGAAAAACTGGGGTGGGCGGGGAGGCAATTTTTCAGCTATGAATTATGATGTTGAAACTCTTCCCTCCTTGTCGGGGTGAGCAGAGCGGACTGTCCAATGTGTCTCTGTCAAAATGAGCCACTGTCCACAAAAACATCCCCATTGCTCCCAAACATTTTATCTTCTGGCTGTTTTCCATCTCTGGGCCCACCTACTTCTCACTGTTGTGGTTTTGGCATCATTTTTTTTTTGTTTTTTTTTGTTTTTTTTTAATCTTGTCACCTCCTTGGTCATCCAGCCACAAAATACAAAGAAGATGGGAAAACTTTCTGACTGTCTGAAAGGACAGCATGAGAAGAACTAGAAAAGCACTCGGAGAGCGCAGACCTCCGCCAAGCGCCACAGTTCGCCCGTCACTATTTCCACCCGGTTCATTAATCCACATCGTATATGTCATATCATTCTGGCTTATTTTTACCTCTGCCAAGGAGGTTATGTTTTCATCAGCGTTGGTTTGTCTGTCTGTTTGTTTTTTAGCAAGATAGCTCAAAAAGTTATGGACGGATTTTCATGAAATTTTCAGAGATTGTCACAAATGGGGTATCCTACAGATGATTAGATTTTGGTGGTGATCCGTCAGAACACTTGAAAAAAAAAAAAAAAAAAAAAAAAGCAAGCATCACAGTATAGCTAATATATGCCACTTGTGAATGGTATTTTTTTCATGGTCAAGGAATCTATAAAGTTAGACAAAATAAATGTAGGATTAATATTTATGATGTTAAACACTGTATGGGAGGAACTGTGGCACTTGGCGGAGGTCTGCGCTCTCCGAGTGCTTTTCTAGTATTATATTTTTGCTGTACACTACATCATTCGCACCACCAAGGAGGCTAGCTCAAGCTAGCAGTTTACCAACTAGTCACAAATGTTGCTGTGCTTCTTGTACTCCAGGAACTGGTCATTTAATATCGACCACTGAAACCACACACCCCTGCCAACTAGTTATGCATTATTTCATTTATTCTTTGAGAAAAATTTACATTAGGGGCTCAGGTGAGATCTGAGCTAGCCAGCTAATGTTAGCAATAGAGATGTAAGAGGGAAGGTGGAGTTGAATGCAGTCTGAGAGATTTGCAGTGAACAAGAGACCATGACGGAAAACAAAAAGCCACCAAAAATGCAGCTGACAAGCCCCAAAGCTTATTGGATGTTGTCCAGGGGACTGATGGAGGCATCAGTCCAAAGCGCTATGTTTACGGAAAGAAAAATTAAGCATACAAAGAAAACAACACTGTACCTACTCGGAAACATGGAGGAGGCTCAATTATGCTCTGGGGCGGCTTTGTTGCTTCTGGCTCAGGGTGTCTTAAATCTATGTAGGGCACAATGAAATCTCAAGGTTATCAAAGCATTCTGGAGTAAAATGTACTGCCCAGTGTCAGAAAGCTTGGTCTCAGTCACAGGTCATCGGTCCTCCAACAGGATAACGAGCCAAAACACACAGCTAAAACACCCAAGAATGGCTAAGAACAAAACAATTCTGAAGTGGCCTTCTAGGAGCCCTGATCTAAATCCTATTGAACATCTCTGGATGGGGCTGAAATATGAAGCCTTGAGAATCACCCTTCAAACCTGAGACAGCTGGAGCAGTTTATGCATAAAGAGTGGGCCAATATACCTGCCAACAGGTGCAAAAGTCTCACTGAGCTACAGAAATCATTTGATTGCAGTGATTGCATCAAAAGGTTGGGCAAAAATAAAATACTAAATTAAGGGTATCATCATTTTTGTCCAGGCCAGTTGTATTATTTTTTTTTAATGATTCTGTTGAGGCAAAATTCAAAAGCAATGTCTGATTTTCATTAGTTAATATTCAGATTTTTGTTTTTAAAATTTATTATTACTTTTGTCACTTTCAAGTTATTTCAATGATCACCGGGGGATTTTCTCTCTTTAATGGGAAGTTACCAGTAAACTTTTCCACATCTTTAAATACATAAATCTTCTTAACCAGATATATACACTACCGTTCAAAAGTTTGGGGTCACCCAGACAATTATTTTGTGTTTTCCATGAAAAATCACAATTATTTACCACCATGAGTTGTAAAATGAATAGAAAATATATTTAATGTTATGACCCGAGCGTCGGTTCTTATCGCGCTCGGGTTAAAGTTATGTCTCGCTGCTGGCCTTGACAGCTGCAGGCGGTATTTTGGCCTCTCCGGGCTCTTATTGTGAAAGTGCTCGGAGGGGTTTCCGCCTGTCAACGGTCGGTCAGCTGTGTGTCATTCTGTCATTAGTCCCTGGTTATTTAAGCTGTGTGCTAGCGTCATTACGACGCAGCAGTGTCTGATCGCATGATCGTTAAACTGATCGCATATGATCGTTATCTGATCGTTATCTTGTTCACCCATCGTCACGGATGCCTGGACTAACCTCACCTTGGCTGCCTAAGGGCTTGACCGTCGTTTCACCGGCTTAGTAAGTGAGCTGTATAGCCTTATTCCCGTCGGAGTATTTGGTGCTGTAAGCCCCTGCTTTAGCAGTCCATGTGCATTTATTACCTAGCTTGTCTGTGTGTGACTGTTTCCTGCCCTGGACCCGTAGTGTGCTGGATAGCCTATGCTTCCTGTTCTGCAAGAACTCTGTCATCAGCTCAGCAGCTTGTGTAAACACCCTTATCACCGTAATAAAACTCACTAAAACTCACTGGTGGACTTGTGTGCGTCTTATTGGTAGCCCGCGAGGGCTACCATGACATTTAAGACATTGACAAGGTTAGAAATAATGATTTGTATTTGAAATAATAATTTTTTCCTTCAGACTTTGCTTTTGTCAAAGAATCCTCCATTTGCAGCAATTACAGCATTGCAGACCTAACTTGATTGCACAAGGGTTTTCTAATCATCCATTAGCCTTCTGACGCAATGAGCAAACACATTGTACCATTAGAACACTGGAGTGATAGTTGCTGGAAATGGGCCTCTATACACCTATTTAGATATTGCACCAAAAACCAGACATTTGCAGCTAGAATAGTCATTTACCACATTAGCAATGTATAGAGTGTATTTCTGATTACTTTAAAGTTATCTTCATTGAAAAAAAAGTGCTTTTCTTTCAAAAATAAGGAAATTTCTAAGTGACCCCAAACTTTTGAACGGTAGTGTACATTTGTCTGTTTGTCTGGATTTGTCTGTTTGTGTGTTTGTCTGTTTGTTTGTCTGTTTGTTAGCAAGATAACTCAAAAAGTTATGGACGGATTTTCATGAAATTTTCACAGATTGTCAGAAATGGGGTAACCTACAAATGATTAGATTTTGGTGGTGATCTGGATCACCGTCCACAAGAAAACCGCCATTACGCAAAATGCCATAATAGGTATCATGATCATCATCGTAACTACAATAATAGGTATCATCATCATCGTGATGATGATATGA